>SNQJ01S0141434.1:30878-47911 GCA_010110895.2 Picea sitchensis
TAAAATTTTGGCGATTTTTAAGGTAAAATAATTTTATCCTATAGAATTTGGGCAAATCATTTTTAAAATAGTGAATCTTGTTTTTGGAAAAACCATGGAAAATTAGCCCATGAGCGAAATTTAGCCCCTAAAATCATCCATGTCCTTGGGGTATTTTTGCTTATCATAAGTTCCCATTTGGTATTAAAAATGTTAGGGATACATTCCAACATTCCATGTCATACAAATTTCATTAAATAAAATATATTATAGAGGCATACTTATATTATTTGGCTACTCATTCTAAGAGGTGAGTGGATCTTCTTAGACACTTGTGGGCCATTTTATCCAATGACACTACTATAATATTCATTTGAAACCACATAAGTGTATATTTTGTGTGATATTTGGGTGTTTTCTAAGCTTAATTGTGTCCAAGTATAGTATCATGGTTGGTCCTTTTAAGGTTGAAGTGATTGTTAAGTTTCCACATCCTCATACTATTTCCACCTCCTCATACTAAAAGCCAACTCCAAAGTTTGTGATGATGACCAATTTTCGGGGTTTTTCAAATCAAATTTTCTAGAGTTTGATCCTCGGACCAATGCGTTCTCCATGCCCACACACAACTTAATATAGATATTGGAATCAATAAACTCTAAGCATTCCTTCTATGCACGCTCGATTCCACATATCCAAGTCTCTTTGGCTAAGTTTTCTGTTGATTTTTTTTTCTGTGAAGTTCATAGGAACTTCACTTTCTCTCCCAGGTCTCGTTTTCTTCACAAAATATATCAACCTTGTTCTTCTTCCATCTCTCAATGTTTTATTATTGACGTCATAGCTTGAACCATGACCATTCCCATCACCCTTAATGAATTTCCTATGGTATTTCGATGATGGCTCCATAAAACATTGGCCAGGAACCAAGTGTTAATTGACTACTGGGTCGAGTCCTTTACCCATATCCAACATACACATAACTCAAAAAATTATGAAGTCCCGATCCATATGTAAAAACAATCGATTCTCATGAAAATGGATGGTTAGATCCCTTCACATTATGATATTGATTTCCAATATATTGTCGTCTATCCTTTCAATGATCGACGATCAATCTTCTCTCTGCTCCTTCTCGCAGGTTCAAACCTACCACATATATTCACACCTCTCTCACACGCATTTAGTCGCAGACTCTACAGATTAAAAAACACATTCAAGACATAAAATAACAAGTCCAAACATCTCATTAAACTAAAACTCATATTACATACAAAGGCATCACTAGGCCTGATCGACCTTGACCTAGTTACATTTGACTAGCCACCTCCATTTTTCCCGTAGACATACATTATAAATACATCAAAAAATAAAATAAGGATCATATTGATCATATTCGATAAATTTCAATTTCTAGAATCGCTCAAATAACAAACCCTATCACAGAAATCAAGGGAAATCATGTCCTCTTAGCCACATTTCACCTTCTAGAGGGTTATGGAGTTTGAACTTTGATTTGGGGTGGTCTTTCTCTTGCATCAGCCTCCCAGGATAGAAACATTTCATGGTCTCCTGATCACATGTATTCAAATGTTGCATCATCTTCACTCTCTGGTATTCCTTTTTCCTCATGCGTCACTCCATCTAACGTTGAGCTTCTCCTCATGCTCAACAGTGAGCTACAATCAATCCTTTCTCCTATAGCAAGCCTCTGTAACTGCTACCAAATAACTCATCAAGATTTTCCTAAGCTTTACCTTTTGGCATTACAAGTTCTCTCCTATGGAACCTTCTCAACACTCCTTTGCTCCCCTAGGATTCTACACCTACCCACTCACATGCATCAAAATATTTCCCTTCTTTGATACCACTTGATGATGACAGATTCTAGAGGTCCCTCGAATCAAATTTTCCAGAGTTCCATCCTCTAACTTGTGGGTTCTCCATGCCCACACATAGCTTAGTATAGTTTTTTGCAGCTATAAACTCCAATCATTCCTTCTATGCACCCTGCATTCCACATATCAAAGTCTCTTTATCTTAGCTTCACATTGATTTCATTTTTCCATGAAGTTCATAGGAATTTCACTTTCTCTCGCGGGTCTCATTTTCTTCACAAGAGGTCTCGACCTCGTTCTTCTTACAACTCTCAATTGTTTCCTGTTGACATCACAACTTGAACTATGACCATTCCCAACATCCTTGGGGACTTGTTTATCTCTAACCCTTCATGTATCGCCTTTGGTATTTCAATGTTGGTTCCATAAAACCTTGGCTGGGAACCAAGTGTTAAATGACTACCGAGTCAGGTCCTTTACCGGTATCCAACATACACATAACTCAAAAACTTATGAAGTCTCGATCCATATGTAACAACTATCAATTAGCATGGAAATAGACTATCAAATCTCTTCAAATTATGATATTGATTGTCAGTAGATTGTCATAGATGCTTTCAGTGATCGATGATCGATCTTCTCTCTGTTTGTTCTCATGGGGTTCAAACCGACAACATATATTCATGTCTCTCTCACATGCATTCACTCATAGACTCTATAGGTTAAAACACACAGTCAAGACATAAAATCACAAGTCCACACATATCATTAAAATCAAAATCAGATTACATACAAAGGCCTCAATGGGCCTGGCTGGCCTTGGCCTGGTGACATTTGAATGGCTTCATCCATTTTTCCCATAGGAATCATTATAAATACATAAAAAAATACAATAAGGATCGGATTGATCATATCTCATCTATTCCAATTGCTAGAATCGCTCAAACAACAAACACTATCATGAGAATCAAGGGAAATGGTGTCCTCTCAGCCACATTGCACCTTCTAGAGGGATCTGAAATTCCAACTTTAGTTCGGGGTGGTTTTTCTCCTGCATCAGTTTGCAAGGGAAGATATTTTTTTTATGTAGATTCATTGTTAACTATGATGAGATAACTAAAGGTTTTATACACTTTTTGAAGAAATGAATTCCTTTTGTTGGGGACAACCATTCCCAATGGTAATTTGATGCCTTGAAAAAGGAATTGATGTTGACTCCCTTATTGATATCTCCTCATTATAGTCAGAACTTATTTCTCTATCTTGCAGCCTCTAAATCCACCATTAGCATTGTGCTTGTCAAAGAGGACAATATGAAAAAAGAACATGTAATATTCTATCTTCAAAAAGGCCTTGATATTCCAGAGCTTTGGTATTCACATGTATAAAATTTGGCCTTGGAAGCTATGCATGATGTCCAACATTTATGGAATTATATACTCTTGTGGAAGACCATCGTTATTTATGAATCCAACCCAATGCAACATATATTGATCCATAAAATAATTGGGGAAAAATACTTGAAGTGGATTGCCATCTTAAAAGAGTTTGACCTCGAGCTTGTTTCTTCCAAGTCTAAGAAATATTTGGTTTTCAACAAGTTGATGCTTGAAATTCCCCAAGTCGATGATAAACCCAGGGATAATGACTCATTTCTTAATGAGTTATTATTTCTCATTGATTCGTCTAAACACTAGTATGGGGATGTCCTAGTATATATCCAAACCTAGTGCCTTCATTCTCAGCTATCCCATGATGAGTACTGAAACATATGCCATAAAGTTAGACAATACCTCATCATCAATGCCACTCTTTATCGTTAGGGGTTCATTTTATATTACGTCAATGCCTTTTCCATGAGGAAGGTGAGGAAGCTCTAAATGATTTTCATGTTGGATCATGTGGTGCTCATCTCTCAAGGTTGGACACTTCGTATAATATTTTGCGTATATGATGATTTTGGCCCATGATCTTCAAGGATTTTATGCATGCGGTCCAAAAGTTTTTCCCATGTCAAATATTCACTCAAATAATGCATGCTCATCCTACTCCATTACATTATGTGGTTTTCATCGATCCCTTTGCTAAATGGGGGATTTATTTCATGACATGTAAGCCTACCTCAATGAATGGCCATGGATACATAATTGTTTCTGTGGACTACTTTACCAAGTGGGTTGTTGGGTTCGTGTTTTGACTATTTTATTGTGATGATCAAATCCTTTTTGCATGCGATATTACATATGCTATGATCTCATTTAGCCATTTTAAAGGTATTATCAAGCTTTATAGATCAATTTTCCATGGAATCACACAAGGTATGTGTAATCATCGTTTTGCAATGGTTTGATGATTAAATAATCTTCAGGTACATGGTTACACTGATCTAACATTTCTTGTTTGCTTGCAACAGGTAAAAAATGTGATCCAACCTTCCATCCAAACCTTCATCTGGACCTTCATCCGACACTGTTCCAGGCATCAAACTTAGATCTTAATTTATGGGAAGAGGAAGATGAATCATAAAAATCAGGCACATGGGTTTTGTGCCCAATATGCCCAATTAGGTCCCCTTTGGGCTTTTGCCTAAAATTGTAAACAGATTGAGAGTAGTTCGTGGTCCTCGATCCAACCCTCCAATACTCCAATACTTCATCCGACACTCCATCCGTCACCCCATATGACACTCCATCCGACACTCCATTTGGCAATCCATATATCTCGGGGCATCGTTATGAAATTCGAGCACATGTTTTTTTCCCCCTTGGAATCCCTCTTTCTCGGTTTCCTACTAGAATTTACTTCCATCCATTGAAGATGCCCAAGATCCATGGCCTATTTACTCACTCTGTTTCAAGCATTTAATGAAGATTCCTCAACAAAATTAGCAACAAAATTAGATATTTAATGATGTAACTTATTTTTTTATGAATATACTATTTTGAGAGGATCATAGGTCGACCTCTGAGCTCTATAAATACCTGTTTTCTATGCCAGGAAGAAAAACGAATTGGTATGCATACACACAGACATTATTTTGATTTGGCTATAAAAATATGGTGATTAATATCAATGTTGGGACTACGTTTTTACCTTGAGGCAGTGCCAAGACCTTCTGGGGGGCCCACCAATGGTCTGGGTAGTTGTTTATATCAGTAAATATATTTGCTTCTGTATAATTTCCTTTCATATCTCTTCAATTTCGAAATTTCTTGTTTAAATTCCATTCACTGTGTATATATTTTTAATTTCAGATTTCTTGTTTAATTCACATCCTCGTGTGTCTTCTCTAACTTGCATCTCATTTCCTGAATTTTATGTGTCACAGAACATGTGTGGACGTCCATTTCTATTTTTATATTTTGATTTCTAACATTTTGTTTGCAGGTTGTAGTTTACTTGTGTAAAAACTATTTAATTATGCCATCATGTCTCTTATTCATAAATTGTAAATCACTTGCAGAATAACAATTTAGACAGAGTCCATGTTTACCTTGATTTTATTTAGATTTCTAATACCTTGATTGCAAGTTGTAATTCATTTTCTTATAAGCTATTTACTCCTAGCTTTTTGTTTGTGTTTATAAAATTGTAAATCATTCTATAGTTTGGTTACTTATGTAGTGTTTCGTTTAGCCACATCTACTTTATTAAATTAAGCCAATTACTTCTTGTAGATTTACGTGAATTGTTCACTTTATTTTTCAGCATTAGAATGCTAGGATCATAGTACAATTTGAATTATGTCCTAGTTACGATTTTGAGTTATAATTTTTAATTAGTACTAGTTATGAGTTTATAGATTTGCATAAATTGTTAATTGTATTTCCAACACCAGAGTGATAGTATTGGAGCTGATTTCAAATATCTTTGCATAAGGTTTATAGATTGTAGTAGATTAGTGTAAGAAAAGAGTAATTGATGTTGAAGGAGTGTTTACTTATTCAAAGATTGCTTGCTTATTCAAAGAGTTTCTTGCTTAGACTAATTATTCTTGCTTGCTTATTCAAAGAGTTTATTGCTTAGACTAATTGTTCTTGCTTGCTTATTCAAAGAGTTTATTTCTTAGACTAATTGTTCATAGTGACAAATTTCTCTTCAATATTTGATTACTTAGAATAATGAGTGCACCATTCATAGTTGTATATTACTCTGTAAATTTAAATTAAAGCTCTTCATTATTTGAGTTTATTGGCATTAGATTAGATTAGGCTAGGCTAGGCTAGATTAGGGATCTAGACCTGCACATACAGTGCTGGCACCTCGAAGCTTACAAGCCCTAGGTTGACAATTTAATGTCGAGATAGATAACATATATTTTACTCGACATGGGCCAAGACATTTCCTATATTTTCTAACGATGGAACCACAACAACATTATTTGTATTCAATCACATTATTCGAGGGTTCAATGTTTCTAAGACTATTTTAATGGACCATGGGTCTCATTTTTGCAATAATATGATGACCGAAATACCAACCAGGTTGGGTTTTCACCATGAGAACTCAACACCTTATTATCATTGTTATAGCCTTAATTTCCACCCTACAAGTTATAAGGGAGTTCACAAGAAGATGAAAGCCAAAATACATGTTTTTCTAGGGGTTTGGGCCCTTTTTGGAGGCCATTGAGATTCTCATAGGGGAAAACATGTGATGATCATTGCACATCGTCTATAGTGCAACAAACGATGAAATTTTAAACCTTTTGTGTTGGTGGATTTACAAAGATATAAGAGAGGGACGAGTTATATCTTTGTGGCATGAGCTTAGGAACTCACAAAATTTGAGTCTCTAGAAGATATATAAGCTCTCCCAAGCCTCTTCCAAGGATTAATATAGCAAAGGAAAGTCTTGAGAAAGAAGGGAGGAACCAATACTAGTGTTATATTTTCCATTTGCAGAGGAACTCTTCCATTCACATCAGCCAGAAATCAGAGTTCCTAGCTAGATCAAGAAGCCGAGGAGAAGCAATGAACAAGGAGTCAAAGGAGAAATTGCATCCACATCCAAAGGTGTGACATTGATGTAATTTCTTGATTTTAATATATAGATCAATGGTTGTCCCCCAAACGATTTGTATTTCATTTTGCAAATTCTTGGATCTTGTCTTATGATTGGTTGATTAGGTTAGATCTAGATAGATTAATTATTTATATCACTAGGATAAGTAGGAGATTGGTGTTGTTTGTTTCTTGTGTGCAATAAGTAGGTTGCATGAGTTGGAGTTGGAATTGGAGTTGTATTTCAGGATCTGCAACAACCAGGATACAGAGGAACAACCTTCAAAGAAAAGGTATGCTAATCTATCATTTCTTGGTGTAAAAGAGATTACTTGTATTAGATCTAGGAAACCGTAGAAATCTAAGCTTATTTTTTTCTAGGATCAATAGGAAGATCCTAGGGATATATTGATTCTTACTTAGTGATATCCCTGTGAGATTTTATACCATAACAGGACTTGTGACCATACTGGGGAAGAATATTTTCTAGTTTGGGTCTCTTTACCAATCTATACTCTGCTTCTTTATGATTTGTTTTGATTTCCTTACTTAGAATCCTACAGAGTTTAGACCTATCAGATCTGATAGATCTCACACATATCCAAGAGGTATGGAATATATCCATACTTTTCTAATTTTTTTTTTGTCTACATCATTGTGGGTTGAAGTATGTTGGTCACGTGGTGATCATCGCCTGTTAACTAGCCTTCATCTCACAATGATCTATGTAAGCCGAAGAATTGAAGAGATATTCATGCTCTTGAGATTAGATTCATTCCCCTAATCCTTGAAGTCTTTGAGTGGTATATTTTGATAGTGATGTTACCTCTATTTGAGTTATTTTGTCACATGATTTTCCTTCAAGTTGAGTTTGGAGTGTATTTGTGTGGCATGTTTGCATTTCCTGGATAGGTTCATTTTCTTTCTGGGAGATCCAATGAAGTTGGGCAGTGAACCTAAAATATCTAAGAAGATTTGGTAGTGCTTGACATTTATTGCATTGGTTTCTCCTTGTGGAACTTTTATTCATTTCTAGATCTATCCTCCTAGGTAAGGTTTGGGTGTGATCTTGGTAGAGACATTGCAGTGGGATGATCCAACATCACTTTAAATTTACTACAACCCCTTTGATAGTTGATTTTTCCAGTTTTCCTTTTGCATTTGTGTTATTTATTAGATTAAGAGACATTTTCATTTTATTTGGGAAAATATAAAAACAAAAAAACAAAAAAATGTTGTATGCTTAACTGCTTTTGAAGGATTAATGAAAATAGTGCATTGGTTCTTCATTGTTTGGTTTCAAATTCTTGAAATTTTTTCATATCGAAATTGTTTGTTGGTTTCTTGGGGTGTGAGGTTTCATTTTCAAGAGTACAAAGAAATTTTTTATCCTTTCCCTCTCACATCTAGATTTCATTGAATCGAAAGAATTGCATTAGTATAATTTCATTTTCCTTGTTGGTTCAAGAGTCACAACATCATCAAAAAGTTTCATTTATCTCCCTTTGACTTAACCAATAGCCATAAAAATAAACTATGTAATTTGAAATTTATTAGACACTTTTATTTTATAGTGAACCAACATTAGATAGGCTTAGGGCCTTGGAATAGGATTGGACATTAAACTCTCCAAGGCCATGAAAATGAAACTTAGAATTCATTAATGAGTGATAAATCCATTCTTGCAACCAGTGGGTAGGGAGCCTCCTATAACAAAGAAGTTAAGCATGAGATCACATTAGAGCAAGTAGGGATATTACCCCTCTCTACTCATTTTGGTGTTTGCAGTATCACTTGAATTCATACATATACGGGGGTTTCATTGGTGCCACACCTCTATGTGAGGTAATTCCTTCAGAACTTCGGGCTTAGTTACCTTTCCCTTATGTGTGGTCATACCTAAAATTGTTCACTTGGTCATTGATTGTAAGGTGGTACACTTACTGACATTTCCTAGGTAGCCAATAGAGGTGACTACAGGTGGGACATGCCTGTAGTACTTGGGGAAGACATATGTTCATGGTCTTAGTTCCCCTAGAGGGTGCTCTCCTTAATAAAGGGTACCTACACTGGTCATGGTTGTTTCTCATAGATCATCGTAATTGTTCCTCATACCTTTGCTATCCAATATTGTGGGGACTTCATCTCCTTTATAGGGTTGGTTTTCGAAAGGCCCCTTAGCCAATTGGTTTGCTTGTTGTTTTCCTAGATCAGTTAGGGGTTTGTTATTTGAGTTCGAGTCTAGGTCGGTCTTAGGTTTAATTGTGTTTGGATTTACAAATATTACATTCACCATGGTTGAATCACCATGTCGGTCCCATCATCTATGAGGAATAGAACCCATCATGGAGGAACAACCACCTCTTAAGTGACATGAAGTAGGTGACCAAGAATTCAAAGGGTATTATCTTTGGTTTGATGAGACTGGTTTGGTCGAAGTGGAAGTGGTAGATGAATGCCCTCCACCCAAATTTAACCCTCCTTTGGTTGATCCAGAAGCACCCCTGCTTGTCCAGGTAAGGGAGATATTTAGTGAGCCTTTTTCTTTGTTTAGCAATCCTCCCACCACGTCAGGATTGAGTGTTTCATCCAATGTAGGTGAACCATCGATACCATACTCAAGTGGGATTGGGGGAAGTCCCCGTGATGTCCATGTTACCATCCCTTAGTACCATTGGAACTACACCATCCATAACGTTTTCTACAGGTCCCTCGATCTAGGGGACGTCGATTGTGTCATCCTTTCCATCCATTAGTATACCTAGATTTCATAGGCCCATCCCATCTATTTTGATGCCCACTTATGGATCCTTTTCTGGTGGGGGGGCGAGCATTAGTTTCAGCACGGAAGGTGGAAATCCTTCCACCTCCGCCAATCCTATGAGAGGCCCGACATCATCAGGTGTGGGTGTACCTTTTAGGTGGAATATTTCTAGTGGTTTTGGGGTTGTCCCTAGTCATACTGGGGCTAGTAGTATGTTAGGAGGTTTCAAATTTCCTTATGTTAGCACACCCTTCCCTTGGGGGAATTTTTTCACAATGGGTAGGCTTCCCCTTTGTTAACACATCTGGCCCTGGGGGTTTCTTCCCTGGGACTAATTTTGGGCATTTTTTTTTGTAGGGTCCACATTTACCCCTAGGGGCATGTTTAGTTTTGGGAGAAGTCATGCTCCTGGAAGTCCCACCATTCTTGGGGGCACTCACTCTTCGAGATCTCCTCAATCCTCTAGTTGTAAATTAAGAGGTTTCAAATTTCCTTGCTTTATCACACCCTTGCATGGGGGCCCATCCCTTGGGGGGAATTTTTCACAATGGGCATGCTTTCCCTTTGTTAACACATTTGGTCATGGGGGTTTCTTCCCAGGGAATAATTTTGGGCATGTTTTTCCTGTAGGGTCCACATTTACCCCTGGGGGCATGATTGTTTTTGAGAGAAGTTATGCTCCTGGAAGTTCCACCAATCCTAGGGGAACTCACTCTTTGGGAACTCCTCAACCCTCCAGTAGTACAAATATATAGGGACAAGAAGTTCCATCTGGGACAACAGAGACTTCAACTCCCTCCCATTATTCAATTTCTCATACACTGTTTCCCTTCCTCGCAATGTTACACTTGCATTATTTTTCATGGTTCAAAAATGACCCTATAGCCCATAACCCTTCATGGATGGAAATACCTTCCAAGCTGCCAGCCAATATCCCAAAGTTTGACAGAAAGTTAGGAGAGGACCCCTCCATGCACATCATGACATACCACTTATGGTGCTCATCCAACTGGTTGATGGATGGCAATGTGAGGCTACCTATTTTTATAGATCCATGATTGAAGCTACTGCAAAATGGTACATTGAATTAAACAACGGTTCCTTCAAAATATTGAACGACCTAGAAATTGCATTCTTAACGCATTACAAATTGCCAATACAGTACGATATATGGACAGATATCTTGACTTCATTACGTTAAGATAATGCCATTCACATTTTCTATCATATACATGAGTGGAGACAAAAACGTAGGATGATCAAGACCTAAATTCTGGAAAAAATCCTAATGGAGTGGTTCACAAAGTCCGTCCTACCACCCATTTCATGAGACATAGCTATGGCCTGGGAGACCACCAAGGAGCAGGCCATTTTGAGTTCCCAACACTTATATTTTATTTATTTGTAGTCTGGTACACTTTATGACATCATCCCAAATGCTTCTAGGACATTGATAGATCCAAGGAAGCCAACCCGAAGACCTCATGCCGATGGTGTGGTTAGTTATATATCCCATTGATTTGTATATCAATTAGCTGATCAAATGAGTTAGATGTCTATTAAGTCATCTTCTGGTACTAGTTCTCAAATATCTACAACCCCTACTCAGACCTCCGAGGTGAATTCGGTGTAGTCCATGCAACCAAAGAATCCTTGACAACCTCGAGGAAAGAAGAAGAGGAACAAGAATAAGAATTCCACCTCTGAGAAAGGGATTGTTCCCACCTAGAATACCCAGGATGGGGGAACTAAAGAAAAAAAGAAGAGTCTTTTTTCCTTCACAATTTGTGGGGAATACCACCCTACTCATTAGTATCCCTAGAAGGATGAGATTCATCTCTATTTACAAGAGAAAAAAGGACCCAAATAATTATCTTGTCTTGATTCATCCTTTCCCTTCTCAACCTTAACATATGGTTGCAACAAATCATTCCTTTCTGCAAGGGGGCATGGAAGGCACCTCTCACCATGAGGGGTCTTCCTAGAATGCTACTATTTTTATGTGTGACCAAATGGTTAATTTGCAGACTCATGAAAAATAATATGACATTTATGAGACTTCCCATGTTGCACTAGAGGCAACATATTCTTCCCAACCTAGTGTCCCTCATCATATTTATAATCCATCATTTGACGTGTCGCTTCACCCCCAGAAGGGTTTTCTTTGATGCACGATGCATAATCCCAACACACCACCCACCCAGAACTATAGTATTGTGGAAGACTTGGCCCAAGCACCATGTTCCATGTCTTCACTTGAAGTCCTCCAAATTTACCCAACACAGAGAAAATAATTTTTTTCTAATATAGGAGGGTTTGATCCCTTGGATTCAAGTTTGATAACCTTTGATTCTATTAAGGTTACTTATAGGATCTTCCATTCAGTCACCTTCCATATCATAGGGTGATCAATGTGGAAAAAATATACTGAATGGTTGTGGATGAAGGAGCCTCAACTTACATAATGGTTATTTATTGTTGGAAGTCCATTGGCTCTCCTAAGCTTGACATGTTTGCAACACTGCTAAAAGCGTTCAATGCACACATGTTCCATCCTCATGGAATAATCACCGCCTTACCCATCAAGTTAGGTGGTAAGACTATCTTTATTGTTGTGGAGGTTTTCAACGTACCTCTTGAGTACAATTTGTTACTCGAGTGTACTTGGTTCTATGAGATGAGTGCAGTTGTCTCATTGGTATTTAGGGTCCTATGATTCCCTCACCAAGAGAAATAGTGACAATAGATCAACTTTTGTTCTACACCCCAGACCTTGGATCCAATGCAGGTTCAAATGTACCCTTTGTCGGAGATACCCAATAGTCTTATATTCATGTTGGTGTGGGTATATTCAAATATCCTTCGATTATGGGTATATCTTCCCCCACCATCTCTTTTTGTGCATATTTCTCCAGTCAATATGATCTTTTACTTTACCAGTGGATCCCTCATATCTCTTGATCCTTGGGTGGTTCCTCATCCTTAAGATGTTGAATCATCTAGAGAATACATGCCGCTCACCGCGATCGATAGTTTTGATTCGTAAATCCCATCAACATCTGTTGATATTGGTAAGAAACTCCATATCCATATGGATTTTGATCCACCTACTTCACCCATATGGGTTTTTTACTCTCTAAGTTCACATGATATCCTAGATTTTGAGTTTCCTTTAGAAGAGTTCATCTTGGAAGTCATGGATTCCATAGAAAATCCAAAGGATGAGGTGACACATTGATCATCATTTCTTAGTTCGAAACCGACGAGATTTATCATGATTGGCTTCAATCCAGGATTGGGGGAATTTGTTGGGGCATCCAATAGAATTCCAATTCTTGAATCTTTTTTTCCTTGGTTATCTTTTTCAAAACTTGCCACTGAAGTCTCTACTTCCCCTTCCCTCAAAGATTCATGTTTCATACTTCCTTCATGTCTTGATGGAGAGCATAAAGGAGTTTTCCTAGCTCATGAAACAACCCATGATGAGTATATTCAATTGCAAAAATTTATTCCTATGTGGCATGGCCTCAATATGGTTAGCCATATGATGCCAACATCGGCTCATGAATTCATCAATTATGAAAAGGATCCTTGGCATGATCCTAACCATGGGATTTAATTTTCATAGTTCATTAGAATGCATAGTGCCTTGTACATAGGTGTGTGGTGTGAGTGTTTTTGTTTTTAATATATCATATCCAAAAAATCCAAAAATCTTTACTTTTTTGTTATTTCACTATGTGTTTTGACCTTCAAAATCTATTTTACATGTGTTGATAGGATCACAAGGACCTTTTTTACAAATATGAAGATTTCCATTGAAATGGAGGTATGTGTTTTCCAAACTGGAATATAGGGATGGGTTTTTCTCTGCATCTCCCACTTTGCATTATTAACCATCCATTTTTTCGTCACATGCCCTAGGTTTGATCCCATTAGGTTGCGACATTATCCACTCTATTTTCATATCATAACTTGTTTAGTAGTGCCTACCCTACATGGGTGCCATATTTATCACCCATATTGTCATTCGGTGCCCATGTATTGATTTCGCGTAGGCCTGAGAGCCCTCCTTTATCCCCTCCATGACTTGGTGATTGAACCTCATTCTTCTCTCTTCATCTATATTCGAGCCATATCCCATTAGGGGTTCCATAAAACATTTTATTTTTTCCTAATGGTCACATATGCATTTGATTATTGTATAATGCCTCATATCGTTATGATTTTGTTTGAATAGATCTCACTTACCGCTATTTTCGTAGCCCTTGACCATTCGCCTCTTGCATTATTCGGCCTCTGTTTTGCATCCATCTACCCATGGAGCGAATAGTTGCTAAGAGATGACCTCACTTTCCTATAGAATTTGTATTAATATTGATTAGGTTGGTTCTATGTGCTTGGAACATAGGAGCATGGTGTTAAGACATTTGTTCTCTCCATCCGAGTATACTTTTATCTATTTTTCGGACTTGTAAAAGAACACGAAAAATACATCACTAAGTACACTTTTATCTCTTTCTGGAAAGGTAAAAGGACACGAAAAAGGTACATATTGAGCATACTTGTGTCATTATTTCATTATCATTAAACCATTAAGGATACCAAACATACTTTTATTCTTCTTTCATGCTTGTTAATCCATGAAAGAGGCCAAAACAAAAAATAGAGCGGGGGGTTTTTCACCATTGGTCTATTCTCAAAATGGCAACATCAGTCAAGTCACTCTTGAACATGGCACTAGTTTGATTCCTCATCATAAAATTAGGTTTTATATTTCCTAGGATTCATCCTAGTAATATGAGTGAGAGATATTCCTCCATCTAGTTACTCTTCTATTCATCAAGGAGAGTGATTCAATGTCTCCTGCATTGTTGCACTACATTTTTCAAACTCTTGTGTTTTTATGCAAATTCACCATTGTGTTGTGCTATATGTTGAAGGGAAGTTTAATCCTAAGTTGACCATCTATTGTTTTGTTTACTTTCCGAGTCATCCCTCCCCATGTCAATTGTACTTGGATATAATCTCTCTTCACATCATCTCTCGGTGTATGTTTCATGTTAATTGATGGGGTATACATTAAGTCCCTCCTTTGATGGATCTCTTCCTATTGAATTCAACATATTATCTAGGAGAGGGATATAGAAACCAACTAGTGCCTTGGAGCTTGCAGTCCTCAGTGGTAGGCATCCTCATGATCAACATTAGGTTTACATCATTGAATCATAATCGATTGATTCTACACATTTTTGACATCCTATCCTATATTCACACTCTCTAGATTGTACTAGGTACATTGGGGTCCATCTTCATTATCGGTGGGTCCCCTCATGTCTGTTAACAATATACATCAATGACCGATAATCAAATGGTTCTACCATGCTTGAAATCAACTCATCTATTTATATGTCATAGATTTGTACCATCAGGGTTTGGGATAGAGTCCTTGTGTTTGGGAACACATCATTCCTTTCCAACATCCCCTCCCAAGTTTCGATGGAGTATATCACTTGTATATGAGTAATTTTAAGACTTCATGGGTACTTTCCTTTGTGTTCGTTGTCTTCTTGATATCTATATGTTGTGTGATATATCCACATTATATTTTATAGTGGCTATGATTATGTTCATTATGTAGATCCACATTGTTTTGTCTCGTGGCTATGGTCTTATTGATGACATGGATCCACCGTGTATTATTTTGTGGCCATGGTCTAGAATTTCATATCATGGATATACAGTGTATTGTTTGGCATCCATGCTCATTCAGAGTCTGAGTATGTCTACCTAGGGGATGGTTTTATGCTATCATCCTTCATGTTTGACTGCAGTACTTATTTGACTTATGAACCTCATTTTCTCTCTCCTCACATTGCCTCAGATGGACACTATTTTATTGTAATGTGTTTCAACCATCCATTCCTTTCCTAATGTCACACATTAGGGAGAATATTTTATATCCTTAATTTTCACTCTACATGATAGAAGGGAGTTCACAAAAAGTTGAAAGCTAAAATACATGTTTTTCTCGTGATTTGGGCCCTTTTTGGAAGTCATCATGAGTATCATAGGAAAAACATGCGATGATCATAAAAAATTAGCTATAGTGCAACAAGCGATGAAATTTCAAAACTTATATATTCATGGAGTTACAAAGAGATAGGAAATTGATGAGTTGTATTCATGGCATGATCCTAGGATGATCCAGGGGATCAAATTTTGCTCAAAATTCAAAGTGCTCATAATCGCTTCAAACTGAACGAGAGCATAGGCCTCGTCGTTACAAACCCAATGAAACTCATTTGGGTTCAAACAGACGTCGGGAGTGAGAGATATCATGTTCTGTTCAAAATGACAAATAGGCAAAAAAAAAGGGGATGCTGACTGTACAGTCTGTACAGTCCGTACGGACCCTGACGTGGTAGGCCATACGACACGTGGCAGGTAGTTATTTGGACATTTGGCATGTGACATGGCTTGTTTGCAGCAAATGGGATGGCGACACGTGGCCCAGTCAATGGCCGCCATGTGTCATATATACATTNTGGCCGGAGTCGACCCCGCGACCTTCGGGCAGGGGGGAGAGACTTGGGAAGAGCTGCCAACCGGTGCGTCACTGGTTGTTCCTTGTTATATATATGGCAATATATTTATATATGTTTGCATATGTGGATAGTTGGGGCGCGACCGGGTTGGGGATTAGCCCCAGCCCTTGGTCGCACATTGCGTTAACATATGACCCATTGCTATACCATTTGGCGCGCGCACGCGGTTGCATTTTGATTTGGTTTCAACAGTTATACAAACGACCTGCCACTTGTCCTTTAACCATTGGCTTGTGGAACGGGGGCCTATGTTTACACTTGCACGTGGTCATATGGGTCATACGACCTTGCCCTTGACGGTTAGGGGCTAGGTGAGCCCGTAACTGTCCTACAGTTTGCACAGTTCGTGCGGTTGCGTCCGGTGCTAAGTTTTTACACTTAAATATGTGTGTGGGCTAGGTTGAGCCAACAAGGGTGTGTTTTGTATATGCAGAGACAACAAGTTTGAAGGGGGACTTCTAGGAAGCCTATCTTCTTCAATTTTTGGCCAAACGAGGTGCCGAAAAAGATTAGCTAGGGGTTTTTGGATGTTCTGAAGCCATTGGAGCAGTCTGTTTGGCATTTTGAGCATTGTAAAGCACATTTTTTAGCACTTTGAGAAAATAATACAAATGATCCATTGGAAGCTGGACCAAGAGATGTAGCCCAAGAGAGGGGTGAACTCCTTTATCATTTGCTGTGTTATGTATTTTCTGTTCACTGTTATTGCTGCTTCTTATATGCATCTTGAATGAGTAAATCCTATTACAGTTTTGTTGCAAAGTTGATCCATTTGCATTTTAACACATAAATTTTACTTGCAAATAATTTCAAGAATACAAGTCTTCTTCATTTTTAGATC
>SNQJ01S0141435.1:0-23732 GCA_010110895.2 Picea sitchensis
TTACCAAATGGCAGGGCGAAGAAGCTATAAAAAATTCCCATACTTCTAGAAATTTGGCTAATGGAAGCTTGTCCCTCCAAATTTCAGGGGCGAAATATATATATTTTTTCCTCTATCTCTCCTAAAAACAAGGGCTAACCCTGTACACGATTTTTCCCCTAAAATAAATTATGGGCTAATGACATAAGTTTTAAAAAATCACTTTAATACAAAAAATTCGCCCAATAAAAAATTGGAAGCCCCTAAATTTCGCCCCTAAAATCATCTATGATTAAGACGAATGTACCCCATGTGAAAGATAAAGGTAAAGTTGTTGCCTCCCTTTCCTCTCCTTCAAATGACTCTTCAAAATCAGTGTCCTCTTGTATGCATCTGAAGGACGATTGTTCCCATATTATTAGTGAGATTAAGCCTAAAGGTTCAAATCAACCAAAGGCTACTTCTGGGAAGTCCAAAGGGGACAACAACGATAGAATACATATTGTCTCTCAAAGTGGAAAGTATGGATTTTAATTTATGTGTTTTATGATTGAGTTGTTGAAGACAGTGGTCTGCAAAAAGTTTTGGGCAACAAGCTATTTTTTTTGGATAATGTGGATATTTACATATTTTTGGATGTGCTTGGAATTATTTCTGATATTTAATATTCAATTTTTGGAAGTATTTATGGGAGCTACAAGGCGGCATGTGTTTAAATGATTATCTAATTGTGTTTATTTTTGTAAAGAATAAAAGAAGGGAGTCACAAGGGGTCCCACCTACTTAGTTATTATTAAATAAATACCCTTAAATATTATTATTATTATTTCTCCTAAACTAAAATTAGTCAAGTTTAACTAACTTAACTAAAGAAAGTAGTTGAACTGCTTCAACTTATTTGCAATGCATAAAAGCCAAATGAGAAGGAAGAACAACGAGAGAATAGAAGGAGAAAGAAATACTAAGGTTTTCTCTTTTGTTTTCATGAGATAGTTTCAGTTTTCATTCATTCTTGAGTTCATTCAAAGCCTAATTTTCTTTTTGACAACAGGGTCCTATTGTAGACAACAAGGTTCAAAACTGAACCAAATCATTCAGATGTTTGTTTTAGAAGTGTTGATCTATCTTTGATAATTTGCGCATACTTGTTTGTTTATGGATTAAGTTTCATAGCTGGTAAAGGATATTATGCAGAGTCAAATTGGTAGCAGTGTGTGGCAAGCTGATCCAGATTATAAAGTTCAGTTTTTACTTCTTGTCAAAGTCCTTTTGTATGGTTTACATCAGGGATCTCTAAATTAGACTTTGGTCCATGCCCTCATAGGGATTTTGTAAAGAGAAAGATACTTTTGATTTCTTGAAATAAAATAAATTAGATTGTTATTCTATCTCATTTGTGTGTATCTGTGACTTGGTTACTTTTGCTTTTTGATCTCCACATTTACTTTTGTAATCTATATATTTTCATAAAATTATATAAAAAAATTCATGTTATTTTGCAACATTCTTTTCATAAGAAAATCATCCTAAGCCCTTGTAATTAATACTTGTGGATTGGAAAAATATTTTTGAGGCTATAAAACATAGGGTGATATTCTTGACTATCTTGTCTTAGCCAGGCAAGATTTGAAAATTCTTGAGTAAGATAATTCATATATCTGCCTCAACACACCGGAGAGAGAGGAGGATGTTCCCCCAGAGACAACTTGGGAGGCCTGAACCGAGGGGGGTCTTGCCCTCCCACCATGACGTTGGTCGTTGAAGACCCTTGACATCATCATTCAAAGCCTTGACGTCAACCAATTAAGGTATCCAGGTTTAGGACGAATTTGGTTGGAACGTGTGGCAGTTCTGAGGGGTTTTGAGCCCCAACGTTTCACTTGGAGGGCTAGCATTCCAGAAAGAAGGATAACGTCACCCTAGGAGGGGCATGACGTCACCCTAAAAAGATAAAATTAGGGTTTAAATTGTCAATTTTATGTAAAAAAACTAGATATTTGATGTAAATGGCCATGTCAGCCTTTTTGACCTAATTTTGTAATTAAAGGTCATTTGGATTGTATAAATAAGAGATAAATCTCTTGTATTTTTTCATCATTCTTTCTCTCACACAAGTGAGGTCCGAAATCCGGCCTCTTTAAGGCTTATTGGCTTAAATTAAGTGGTGCACAACTCTTGGAGGAGGTTTGTCTTGGTGTATTTTGGAATTTTCTTGGTGGAATGTCTTCAACTAGGGCATATTGCTAGATTATTCTTGGTGAATGTAAGTGAAAATCTGCAATTCTTCTTTCCTTTGAATGGTTATAGTATATTTACTTTGCATTTACTAAGATCATGAAATTGCTAGTATAAAACCCTAGGAGATTAAGCACATGTTATTGTCCTTATCTCAATAGCTATCTACCTACTAGATTTTGCTAGAAACCTATCCATTGAAGAATTTTCTAGAGCCCTACCGTTGTAGCACTCTAACATCATTTGTTTCATCAAGTCTTTATTTACCTCAAGCTTGAGATAAAGAAGAAAGAAAACTATTAGGGCCTAGGGTTACCTACTTCCTAGTTGTCATTTTCCTTCTAGGGTTTGGTTATAGAGGCCTTGGGTTACCAACATTGTTGATTAAGGTTGGTTGTCATTGATGTCAACCCTTGAAGGAAGTTGGAGAACCCAGGTTTGGGTAATGGACCCAAGTTTGTTTGATGGATAATGGTATGAGTTTTGATATATTTTCAGGTAATACTATTCTATATGGATAGAACATGTCATTCCATTTCCAGTGGTATGTGGAACATCACATAACTCCTCACGGTTAGAAAGTTACAGCCATGTGAAGTTGGAGAACCCTCATGAGTCATCTAGAAGCCCTAAAAGGTCAAAGTAGTCAAAGTGGTTTAAGAGATTTTTAGAAGTTAAATAATAAAGTAAAGTGATGAGTGTACTTTAATTCAAAGTGAATACAAAATAAATTATTTAAATAATAAAGTTAATGGAGAAATTACTAAGTTGACAAGTGGTTAGAAGTGGGTTACCCCTAAAATAAGGAAAGTGGTTTAAGATGGTTATAAGGTAACCCCTTGAGGTAAAGTGAAGTGATGAGTGTATTATAAGTCAAAGTGGATATAAAATAAATTATTTAAATAATAAAGTTTATGGATAAATTACTAATTGGAGAAGTGGTTAGAAGTTGGTTAACCCTAAAATAAGGAAAGTGGGTTAAGATGGTTAAAAGGTAACCCCTTGAGGAAGCTACATGAAAGTATAAATAAGAGGCAAGGCTCTCTCATTTTATCACACTTGAACATATTGAATATCTACAGGTGACTGAGGTAACCAAAGGATATCTAAGCTGGATTTCAGAGAGAAGGTGAAGTAAAGAAGGTTGAAATTCAAGGGAGGATAAAAAAAATTGATGATGCTTTCTAAGGTATGTTATTTACAGATCATCTCACTATTTTCGCAATAAATGTTTTTCTAGAATAATTCAGACCGTGAAATTGATAGGCCATTGAGAAAATATATCCAAGTATTTGTGGTACGAATGTCAGCCTGTGGGTCGTTGTGGTTTTGGAGTTACACTCCATGGAAAATAGGGTTTGTGGCTAGTCATGAAACTAGTCTAAAACAAGTGTTTCGGGTAAAAACGTCATAACTTATTCATAATAGATCCAAATTAAGTAAAACCAAATGTGTTGGTTAGAGTACATTTTTTGGTATCATGTGTAACATTTTTAGATCCATACAACAAATAGTCCATGCGGGACACACTCTACAAATTTGCTCTCTAGAATAAACCATAATTCAACAAGGTATGCCATTTTTTCTATAACTCATTTTTTGAGAGGTTCCAAGTAGTGACACCTGGAGAAATTGCATAAAACACACTAAAGAACATTGCGTACTATTTTCAGATATTTATTCATTACAGGTACATAGTTATGATTATTTCAAGTTAGGGTTGTTGAGTAATCCAAAACTAGTCATGTGAGACTAAAGAAAAGTTTGATGAAAATGCTAGTCTCTTGTTGTTAAAGTTAAGAAAGGTTTGTAGGTATGTGATCATATACACCAGGTCTATTACAGAGTTACAAATCATATTTGGATGATGAAATTTATGAGGGCTTTTGGTTGAGGTACATGTTGGGTACATGGTTGAGACAAGTAGTTGATGAGTTGGCACATACATGAGGTGTATAGTTTATAACGTTGGTACATCTTGATGAGTCATAGTTGATACATGATTGGTACATACTTGGTACATGGTTGGATGCACTTGTTTATGGTATAAGTTGTTTGGTACAGGTTGGTGCATGGTTGATGCACTTGTTTATGGTACATTTTGATTACAGGTTGATGCATAAGGTTGTTAATTTCTGCATAAAATACATGTTATGACAATCATCTTTTCTTGCCTCTTAAGTGTCATTTTTAGCTTATATTTATTTTCTAGTCTTAATGTTGATTTGTTTAACTAAGTTAGATCTGTATATGTTGATTTAGATATTATTTTACTGCTGTCATAATTGCTGCAAAATAGGGACAACAAACTTAACTTGCTGATCAAACTAAACACCATACATTGCAAGTGGGATCTTCTTGTGTCTCGAGCAGGTACAATCATCCGAAGAAGTACTAAACATTTGAGGCAACATTTTTTTGGTTTACAAGGGATCTACTTCCCCTTTTCACTCTACTTAGACTTGACTTCTAGGGGTTTCATTTTCATCTCCATCCATCTCCATCTCTTTCCCCCTAGGTTCACCAGGGTCGCCTCCCTAGAGTGATCTAGTCACCCTTGAAGTGAAAGACCTACATTGAGGTGACATTGGGTGTAGTGTTCCTTAGTTGTAGCACTCGCTTTTGTGGTTGGGTTGTGTTATCCCCTAGCCTAGGGATAACTAAGGAGATTATGTCTCAAGGCCCACAGGTCCTAGACATGGAGGACCAAGATACAGATCGACTTGAGCATGGCCCTGGAGGGCCCATCCTTTCATTCTTCAGCACCTCCACTTTGTCAGCAACAAAAACATCCATCACCTCGGTCTGGTCCTGCAGAGGAAATGGATCTTTCTCCATGAGGTAATGAGTCCTGGTATCATGGTATGTGTCACTCTGATCCTCAAAACCTTTGAATATGTGCATTTAATTATTTTTTCTTCTAACATGTGCTTGGACCTTATGATTTTCCACTTGAACACACCTAGGGGGGATGATGGGATGCCCTAGTAAGCTAGTACCCATAGGGTTTGAGTTGCCACTGGGGGGATCCATGAAAGACCATCGTCCGCTCCCACCATACTTACCACTTTTCAACTTTTTTCTGCTCATCCATCCCATTACACTGGTCCAGGCATTGCGTCGGTCAAATATCTAAGGGTTCTAGCTTACCTTGTGGGAAGAAGGGGCTAAAGTCCCAAAGGGTAAAATTAGCTGGAAAAAGATAAAAGGAAAAAGAATGAAACCTTGAGATTCTTCGTCCAGGGATCCCCGAGAAAGAAATAAAAATATTCTCAACAAGAAATAGAGGGACCCATAAAAAATAATAAATCAAGACCTAGTTGTAGGATAGGGGGTCTCATCACGAGCCAACCTATTAGGTCCATGGGCATGTAGCAGTATGACACTACCAATAGTTGGTCACCACATCAGGGTAGTGTCTCTTGGTGGCATAGCCAAGAGAAAGGGGGTCTCATCATGAGCCAACCTTCTCATTTTCGTGAAATGTATGTGGGTAACATTGCCACCACTGGTCACAATGCCAATAAAGTGTCCCCTAACTAGCCTCTTGAAATAAAAAGCAATAAGAATAAAAGATAAAAGGCATGAATGGGCTTGGAAACATTTTTATCCATGACAAGGTGCAGCTCACCCTCTTCAGAGGCACCTATAGGTAAGCCATACATTTCCCTGCTATCACTACACCCCTTGTCCAAACATCCCTTACCACTTCATCCACTCACAT
Source organism: Picea sitchensis (assembly GCA_010110895.2). NCBI lineage: Eukaryota > Viridiplantae > Streptophyta > Pinopsida > Pinales > Pinaceae > Picea > Picea sitchensis. Next base: position 5,939 of record SNQJ01S0141435.1, read on the forward strand.
GGCCTAGATTTGACTTGTCCGAGAAACATCCCACATCCAATGAGCATTATCCCAATAGGACATCCTAGAGTTCCCTCAAAACTTGGCTTGCGGATTAGCATAATGTCTTTGAGCACTTGTCCGAGTAAAAGGGGTTTTATGCACATGTTTAATAACTTGATGATTAGATGTGATTGACATTGTTATGATCCATGTGACTTATGAGTCCATGGAGGGTGTATCTGTTGATGTTGCAGGGCCACACCCGATGGACAGGTACACATGGGGAGATGATTAGTTCAGACTTCCATGGGGCTAAAATCCCACCAAATGGATGCTTAGACCCCGGCAAGGGGAAGAGATAGATCAGAGGATTGCACCAGAGAGAGAGGAGGACGTTTCACTAGGGCTACCCTGGCAGGCCTAAACCCAGGGGGGTTGTGCCCTTTCCACCATGATGTAGGCCTTGGAAGGCCCATGATGTCATCCAACATTTTGGGATGTGTTGGAGACAGTTGTGTGCCAAGTGGCATGTGTGGTAGGTTCCTGAGGCCCAAGAAGGCCTAACGTTTTGCTCCAGGAGGCCAACATTGCCCAAAAAGGGCCTAATGTCACCCTAAAAGGGCATGTCGTCATGTTAGCAGCTTTTTTTTAGGGTTTTACTATGAAATTTAATGTAAAAACTAGATATTATTTGTAACTAGCCATGTCAGCCTTTTTAACCTAATTCTGGTGATTTGTATTGTATAAATAGGGGGGACATCCTCCTTATTTTTAATCATCTTTCACTCACACTTGTGAGGTCTGAAATTTGCACCCTACTTAGGGTTTTATGACTGAAATTTAGTGCACATTTGTTGGAGGAGGCTAATCTTGGTATTCTTTGGCATTTTCTTAGTGGAAAGTCTTCAACTATGGCATATATTAGATTATTCTTGGTGAATGTAAGTGAAATTATGCAATTCTTCTTTCCTTTCAATGGTTATAGTATCTTTACTTTGCATTTTACTAAGATTATGAAATTGCTAGCTTAAAACCCTAGGAGATTAATGATGCAGGAGCATCGTAAAAACCCAAAAGCACGCGTCTAGCCAAAGGAGCAGTTGGACGCGTAGATGGAAAAAGAGCACGTTTTTATGAACAATGTTTTGAATTTTGAACTTAAAAGCATCAATGTAATAGTTAGGAAAAAGGCGTACTTTGCATTTATACCTAGGAGATATGAACAGATCTGGGGGGATTACTCCCATCTGTCAAATTGTAATAGGCATTTAAATCTGTTAATGAAAGTAGGTAGATTGGAATTAAGAGATTAGACAGTTTAGAGTGTAGGAGGGAAAACGGATATAGACACCCTCACCCTTGTATCATTGTAACATTATGATCATTAGCACATAAAAGAAAAAGAGAGTTGTAGCAGAGAGTTGTAGAGAAGAACTCATGTACAGGAGTATTTGAGTTAATATATGAAGCTTTGACTCAGATTTTATGGTGTTATGATGTTTGTTGTTTACATATGTTGAATGGTATGCTTACAGTTGTTTTATTCTCTCTGTTATGCTTTTGTTTTTATTCTGTGTTCAATGTATGATTTCATGTTGAATGTATAAAGTTTGAGAGAGAAGAATGAGTTTCAATTGTTTCCCTTCCTGAGAGATTTCCTGCAAGGAATGTAATGAAACGTTCGCAAGGTGTGTGTTGACAAGGGTTCTAAGTCTATCTCATAAAGCTCAGGAGGGATACCATTGTTCTCATTCCAGCAGAAGTGCAGGTGAAGCACAGAAGCCGTGCAAGGTGTGCGCAGGCTAGTTGAAGCCTTAGAATTTATCAACTAAGGTTGAAGAGTGAAATATTGTTGTTGCCGAGAGTGCACAGAGTCGAAGAATCAAATACACAGAAGTATTTGAAAGATTGCCGCAAAGAGTGCGTGCAGGAGTCCTTTTGAGAGACTTGAGTTTACAAGAGAAATCTCATGAGGATTAGTACCTTTGAAGTGTTCAAAGGGAGGGAGCGAAATTATCACGCAGAAGCTGAGTTCCAGTGGAAGAATGCTGATCCATTTCGCAGAAGTTATCAAGGAGGAAGCGAGCGGTGGAAATTCTTCGTGGATAACTCATGAAGTTGCGAGGACCGTAGGATCTAGAGGAGCTGCAAGGTGGATAAGGATTGGACAAACCCATCACTTTGGTATCAGGAATCAACATGGATCGTTGATCGCGATCTGTTTTGAGCTGTCATATCATTTCAGGGATTTGGAGTTCGTAAGTCTGGAGTGTAAACCAAAATCCTTGGCCACTCTAACTCCTGAATTGCAAGAAGGATTGTTAAGTGTGGAATTTTGGGATTTCGATAATTCGGGATTTGGAATACCGGAAATCTTGATGACAAGGAGCCAGGGGCCTTTGCATTGAAAACCCCGAAGTTACGAAAATTGAAATATCCTTGAAGTGACATTTCGGCATTTCAGGGATCGGGGTTTCGACATTCCCATTGACAAGGATTCGGGGCACTTCACATAAGAAACCCCAAAGTCGCGAAACGTGAAGTATTAGTGAAGTGGTGTTTCGGCATTTCGGTGTTTCAGAGTTTGGGAACCCGAGAAGACAGTTGTTTGGGATCGAGAGTTTAGAACTCCTGGTACCCGGAAGCCAAAAATAACGTGGGTCGTCGGATCTAAAGGGAGGCTATTAGTCGTTGGTTCCGTAGAAGGTGCCATTTCAGAATTCGGTATTTTGAAGTGGTAAGGGAATGGCAGTCGAAGGCTTGTTCAAGTCCCAAAAACCGAGAAGAGTGACAGGTGGCAAGAGTCCACGTCAGAGATAAAAAACATTGGAGTAGACAGGTGGCATGTCTTCATCAATAGGCGTAGTCAAACCTTGTTGACCGTTTCGGGGTTTTGGAGGTTGAAGAGTTGGAAGTCTTGCATCCGGATTCGCGAAGTTGCGAAGTCCAAAACTCCAAATCAGCAAAAAGTCCCGTTGGGGAGCCAGTGTTTGTTGAACGCATCGGGGTTCAACATTTCGGTATTTTCGAAGACAAGAGGTCGGGGTTCTTTGTTCTGGAATTCCCGAAGTCACGAAATGTGATATAGCTATGGAGGAGGACGTGGCCAAATATTTCAGCATTTCGGGTTTTGGTGGGTTGAAGAGCTGGAAACTCAACAATAGAATTCACGAAATCGCGAAACCCGAAGTCCTGATTCGGCGAAGGGCATGATCATATTGTGGTTAGGAGATTAGGGTGATGCCTTGTGTTTAATCACGCTAGCATACTCATAAGGACCTGTGGAAAAACACCATTGTGTGTGTGGGGGGGGATTCCCTAAGAAAGAATCGAAGAGTCAATTTGACTCAGGGGCAGATTTAGAACGATCCTGTGCGGATCTTGGCCTCAGGGTCGGGGGTCTGCATCAAGTGAAATCAGAGCTCAGAAAAAGTTCTTTACTTTCTGTAGCAGAGAGAACATGGGAACATTTTATAGCCATGCCGCCGAGAAGAAGAGATAGGCTAATGCCAATGCCTGATCCAACAGTAGAAAGAGAAATGCGAGAGTTACGTGCTAGGCTTGATGCCATGGAGACAACACAAAGGCGCACAGTTGACGCTGGGGATATCAGTGAAAATGAAGTTGGACACGAAGGAGAAGAAGTTGCGGTCGAAGATGCTGAAAATGAATTCTTATTTAGGGTTGTTGCAAGGATAGGTGCCAGAGCAAAAATGGACATTCCAGTATATGAGGGAACCCTGGATGTTGAAGAGCTTCTAGACTGGATTAGAGGAGCTTCTAGACTAGATTAGAGCTCTGGATAAATACTTCGACTATGAGGATGTTGAGGAAGACAAGAAAGTCAAACATGTCGTCACTAGACTTAAAGGGCATGCGTCACTATGGTGGGATGAACTGCAGGCGGACAGACGCTACAAAGGCAAGCAGAAAATCAAAAGCTGGGATAGAATGGTTGCAAGATGAAGGCCAAAATTATACCCAAGGATTATCAAATCACTCTGTTTCGGAGGATGCAGAATTTGAGACAGAAGTTGATGTCAGTGAAAGAATACACTGAAGAGTTCTACAAAATAAACATTAGAGCAGGTCATCGGGAAAGCGATGATGAAAAAGTTGCCAGGTACATGAATGGTTTGCGATATGACATCCAAGATGAGATGAGCATGATGATCATCCAAAATGTGGAAGATGCTTATCATATAGATCTAAAAGCTGAAGAGAAGCTGAGCCAAAAGCAAGGTAGAAGTCAAGCCAGAGGCAAAACAATTGCCCAAGACAGAACTCAGAAATCTAAAGAAGAGGGGAAGAAACCTCAAACTCAACATGAGAGAGGAGGAAGTTCACAAAGAGGGTAGTATGCTGATAGAAATACTTTTCCTCGAGCTAGAGGAAGAGGAAGAGGCAGAGTCGGTGAATTAAAATGCTTTGTCTGTGGAAAGATCGAACATAAATCCTATGAATGTCCAGATAAGAAAAAAGATGGTGGTGAAACTTACATTGTCGAAGCTCAAGGACAGAATGTTGAGGCAGAAGATGCTAAGGGTGGAAGATCCTTAATGATGAGGAAAGTTCTCTTGAAGCCGGAGAAGGAGGCAGAGAACCCAGCCCAAAGAAACAGTCTGTTTTGGACTGCTTGCAAAACCAAAGACAGGGTATGCAAATTCATAGTGGACAGCGGTAGCACGGACAATCTCGTATCTACAGAGATGGTAGAAAAGCTGGAGCTGGAAACTGTTGTACATCCAAGCCCATACAGAGTTTCGTGGCTACAAAAAGGACATCAGGTAAATGTCACTAAACAATGTTTAGTTGAATTTAAAATTGGAGGATATAAAGATGAAATATTATGTGATGTCATTCCCATGGATGTTTGTCATCTATTGTTGGGTAGACCGTGGCAATATGACAGAAACGTGATTCATGATGGGAGAAAGAACACATACACCCTGGAGAAAAATGGGAGAATGCACATGTTGTTGCCGATTAAAAACCAAGAGGTGAAAACAGAGATGAGCAACACTGTACTTCTCATGAGTGGGAAGGAACTTCTTAAGGAGGTTAAGAAGAAGGAAGACACACAATTTATTGTGGTCAGGAAGCCTAAAATTGTTTTGACCAGTACAAGAATAAATGATTTACCAGAAGAAATCCAGGAATTGTTGGGGGAGTTTGTTGATATAGTAGTAGACGAACTACCTTGTTCATTACCACCTATCAGGAGTATAAGCCATCATATTGATCTTATACCTGGAGCCAGTTTAACGAACAAAGCAACGTACAGATTGACGCCACAGGAAAATGAAGAAGTTAAGAGACAAGTACATGACTTAATGGACAAAGGATTGATTCGAGAGAGATTGAGTTCATGCGTTGTTCCAATAGTGCTCAGCCTAAAGAAAGATGGAGGCTAGAGAATGTGTAGAGACTCAAGGGCAATCAATAAGATTACCATCAAATACAAATTTCCATTGCCAAGGATGGATGACTTGATGGATTTCTTGAGTGGAGCAAGATTTTTTTCAAAGATTGATTTGAAAAGCGGGTATCATCAGATTCAGATGAGAGAAGGTGATGAATGGAAGACAACATTCAAGACGAATGAGGGGCTGTATGAATGGCTTATCATGCCATTTGGATTAACAAATGTACCCAGTACTTTCATGAGATTGATGAATGAAGTCCTGAAGGATTTCATAGGGAAATTCGTCATTGTATATCTTGACGATATATTAATATTCAGCAAGACAGAAGCAGAACGCTTAAAACATTTAGCTGCAGTGATGAAAAGATTACAACAAGAGAAATTCTTGATAAATATGAAGAAATCATCATTTATGAGGACATAACTCATTTATTTGGGTTTTGTTATCTCTGCAAATGAGTTGAAGATGGATCCAGAAAAGGTAGATGCAATTAAGAACTGGCCATCGCCGAAGAGTGTGTTTGAAGTTCAAAGCTTCCATGGTTTGGCAATTTTCTACAGGAAATTCATTCGAAATTTCAGTGGAATTGGCGCACCAATGATGGATACGGTGAAGAAAATACACAAATCTTTTCACTGGACAGAAGAAATAGAGAAGAGTTTCAATCTGCAGAAGAAGAAGATCACGGAACAACCAATTCTGGTTTTGCCGGATTTTAGCAAGACATTCCAGGTCAGGTGCGACGCGAGTGGATTTGCAATTGGAGCGGTCTTGAGCCAAGACGACAGGTCGATCACATACTTCAGTGAAAAACTGAATGAAGCGAAGATCAAGTACTCAACATATGACAAAGAATTTTATGCAGTCATACAAGCACTGAAGAAATGGAGACATCATTTGGTTCCTAAAGAGTTTGTTTTGTATAGTGATAATCATGATTTACAATTCATGACTCAACAGGAGAAGTTGAACCAAAAAAATGTTAAATGGGTTGAATTCATGCAGAATTTTACTTTTGTGATTAAGCATATTTCTGGAACTGCTAACAAAGTTGTTGATTCTTTGAGCAGGAAATGTTTGCTTATGTAGGAATTCAGAGTCAAAACTTTAGGTTTTGATAACCTCAAAGAAATGTACAGGGATGACCCAGATTTTAAAGAAGCATATAAGGCCTATGAGAATCCAATTCTCAGAGACAGAAACCAATGGATCGAGTATATGATCCAGGATGGGTTATTATTCTGGAGAAATCAGCTATGTATTCCAAAATGCTCCATGAGGGAGAACCTGTTGAAGGAAAAACACAGTGGAGGATTGGTCGGACACTTCGGTCATGGTAAAATGTTCTCAAAGTTGAATAACTCATATTATTAGCCAGGGATGAGGACAGATGTTAAGAAATTTGTGGACAGATGCAGGATTTGTCAACACACAAAAGGGAAAAGGCAGAACACATGGTTATATCAACCATTACCCATACCTGAAAGGCCATGGGACGTAGTGAGAATGGATTTCATATTGGGACTGCCAAGGACACAAAGAGGATGTGATTCGATCTTTGTGGTAGTCGACAAATTTTAAAAAATGGTACATTTCATACCATGCCAGAAAACCAGTGACGCAACTCATATTGCGAACCTATTTTTCAAGGAAGTTGTCAGACTTCACGGCTTGCCAAGGAGTATCGTGTCTGATCGAGATACCAAGTTCATAGGGCATTTCTGGAGGACCTTATGGAAAAAGCTGGGGACAAGTTTGTCTTTTAGCTCAGCATATCATCCTCAAACAGATGGACAGACAGAAGTCATGAACATAAGCTTGGGAGATTTGTTGATGAACTTAGTGACTGAACACCACAATCAGTGGGATCACATTCTGCCATAGGCGGAATTTTCTTACAATGATTCACTTAACAAAAGCACAGGGTAGAGTCCATTCCAGATTGTATATGGAATGCAACCAAGGGGAGTTTCTGAATTGAAAGATTCAGAACAAGCTGAATTCAGGAGTGCTAGTGCAAAGGACTTTGCAGAAGCAATGAAGGAGCTTCACAGCCGAGTTAAGGAGCGATTACAGAGTTCAAGTCAAGAATACAAGTGGAGAGCAGATCAACACAGGCGAGAACTTCAATTTGAATTTGGAGATCTGATTCTTGTGCATCTGAGGAAGGAGAGGTTCCCAAGGGGAACATATAACAAACTGAAGATGAAAAAGATTGGACCATGCAGAGTCATAAGGAAATTTGGGACAAACGCATATGAGATTGAATTACCTGATGGGATCGGAATCTCACCGATATTCAATGTTGCAGATTTGTACCCTTACAGAGTTGAAGAAGTAGGAGCAAAGGAAGAACAGAAAGAAGTTCAGTGGACCAAACAAATGCCTGTAGTTGAAAATCCATAGATGGAAAGCATAATTGACAAGAGGATTAACAAAAAGACCAAGAGAAAAGAGTATTTTGAATACTTGGTCAAATGGAAGGGACATCCAGTTGAAGATGCTAGTTGGGAAGATGAAGCAGAAATTCATAAGCATGGATAGACCATGCAAGAGCTCATGAACATGAGTTCACGAAAATTTTCAAGCAAGGGAGTATGATGCAGGAGCATCGTACAAAGCCAAAAGCATGCGTCTAGCGAAAGGAGTAGCTGGATGCGCAGATGGAAAAAGAGCACGTTTTTATGAAAAACATTTTGAATTTTGAACTTAAAAACATCAATGTAATAGTTAGGAAGAAGGCGTACTTTGCATTTATACCTAGGATATATGAACAGATTTGGGGGGACTACTCCCATCTGTCAAATTGTAATAGGCATTTAAGTTTGTTAATGAAAGTAGGTAGATTGGAATTAAGAGATTAGACAGTTTAGAGTGTAGGAGGGAAAACGGATATAGACACCCTCACCCTTGTATCATTGTAACATTATGATCATTAGCATATAAAAGAAAAAGAGAGATGTAGCAGAGAGTTGTAGAGAAGAACCCATGTAGAGGAGTATTTGAGTTAATATATGAAGCATTGACTCAAATTTTATGGTGTTATAATGTTTGTTGTTTACATATGTTGAATGGTAGGCTTACAGTTGTTTTATTCTCTCTGTTATGCTTTTGTTGTTATTTTGTGTTGAATGTATGATTTCATGTTGAATGTATGAAGTCTAAGAGAGAAGAATGATTTTCAATTGTTTCTCTTCCTGAGAAAGTTCTTGCAAGGAGTGCAGTGAAATGTCCGCAAGGTGTGCGTTGACAAGGGTTCCGAGTCTATCTCAGAAAGCTCAGGAGGGATACCATTGTTCTCATTCCAGCAGAAGTGCAGGTGAAGCACAAGAGTCGTGCAAGGTGTGTGAAAGATAGTTGAAGCCTTAGAATTTATCAACTAAGGTTGAAGAGTGAAAGACTGTTGTTGCCGAGAGTGCACAGAGTCGAAGAATCAAATACACAAAAGTATTTGAAAGATTTCCGCAAAAAGTGTGTGCAGGAGTCCTTTTGAGAGACTTGAGTTTACAAGAGAAAGCTCGGGAGGATTAGTACCTTTGAAGTGTTCAAAGGGAGGGAGCAAAATTATCGCGCAGAAGCTAAGTTCCAGTGGAAGAACGCTGGTCCATTTCGCAGAAGTTATCAAGGAGGAAGCGAGCGGTGGAAATTCTCCATGGAGAACTCACGAAGTTGCGAGGATCGTAGGATCCAGAAGAGCTGCAAGGTGGATAAGGATTGGACAAACCCATCACTTTGGTATCAAGAATCAACGTGGATCGTTGATCGTGATCTGTTTTGAGCCGTCATACCATTTCGGGGATTCAGAGTTCATAAGTCCAGAGTGTAAGCCAAAATCCTTGGTCACTCTAACTCCCGAATCGTGAGAAGGATTCTTAAGTGTGGGATTTCGGGATTTCGGTAATTCGGGATTCGAAATACCAGAAATCTTGATGACAAGGAGCCAGGGGCCTTTGCACTGAAAACCCCGAAGTTACGAAACCCGAAATATCCTTGAAGTGGCATTTCGGCATTTCGGGGATCGAGGTTTCGACATTCCCATTAACAAGGATTCAGGGAACTTCACATAATGACGCAAACGCGCCACCCGAGGCACGTCYGCTCCCACAGGACCTTCTCTTCCTTAGGCCCGAAGAACTCAAAAAAAWCTCTTCAACCCCCTTATCAGGAGTTCTCAATACCCACAAAATGCTCCTTATGATCTCCCTACTCCAAATCGGGAAATCGGACTTCGCGTGATCGTGAGTCTTGGAATCACAGGTTCGARTCTCACAAATCCCCGAAACCCGATGAATATTCACCAATGGTTTCTTGCTCCTATCGGGAATTTCCCCGTCAGGAAATCAGCACTTGCGCTGTCGTAGACAACTTACTTCACAAATCCCCGATTCCCGATACACCGATACTTCGATGTGGATGTGACACCTATTCACCTCTCTGACCCTAGTGGTCCCCACTCTGCCCTTGTATCCGTTGAGAAATCGCGTATCGGGATATCGCAATTCCCGTTGTCATGTGCACGGGACTTTCAATTCCCCRAACTCCGATATGATGACACCTGTCCCCTGTCACGTCTTCCGTGGCCCACAACTTTGACTGTCAGTATATCGCGTTTCACGATATCGYGGTTCCTGAGGCAACGGTTCCTTTGTCTTCAGAAACCATGAAATGCCGAACCCCGACTCCTTTGGATCCTCGGACACGCATCCTCAAATCAAACGGTTCAGATCTTGTCGGGAAATTGCAGATCGCGAATTCAATGTGCAAGAGTTTCTTGACTCCGGAAACCCTGATGCTCTGATTCACGACTTCCTCGGATCTCCTGCCAAGTGTCCTCCCGAGATCCACGACTATGATTCCGTCGGTGTTTCGAGACTCGAAAGGTCTTAGTTATCTCGACCTTCAAAACCCCGATGCCTCCAATATCCCAATGCCTTTCCAGAATACTGACGTGTGCCCTGCCGATATCAACGGCTAGGATTCTCCCTCGGGTTTTTCGAAACCCACAAGGTCTCTATTCTCTTGCTTAGAAAAATCTCGATGACTTGGTCGGGACTTCTCCTCTTCACACTTAGGCTTAACCCCTGCGCAGCTCCTCAAGATCTAACGACTGACAGGAAATCACATGTTGGTCCAACGGCTCAGCAACCTCTCGAGCTTGGGCTCTAGTGTGATCATAACCTCCTCGCACCTCCGCGAGATCCAACAATTGACGGGTTTTGTCAATCTCCTCTGTAAGATCTTGACCGTCGATTTCTTTCCTCCTTGGAGATTTCTTCTACGAACACTGGTCCTTCTGCACGTAACTTGCGGCACCTATTCAATCACTTGATGCACAGACCCATGGTGTTTTTCTCCTCAACGAATTTGGAAAGCCTCATTCCTCCTGAGCTCTCTCACACTTCCAACCTCAAAGAGGTTCTCTGCACGCACTCCTTGCAGCAGTTCTCCAACACTCCTAAACGATGAGTTCTCTTGACTTTGCGTACCCCTGCAGCAGCAGTCCTCTAAAACTTCCTTCTCAAATTCACGACTGAGACTTCTTCTTCAGCCTGCGCACTCCTTGCACGGCTTCAGCAACCCACTTTCACTTCTGAGTGAATAAAAACAAGAGTTAAACTACTTGAGCCTTCATCAACGCACTCCTTGCGGATGATTTTCGACTGCACACCTTGCAGGAATCTCCTGGCTCAGATAAAGAAACAATTGAAACTCATTCCATCTCCCCTTCAGACTTCAGTTTGAAACATGAAATCACATGCACAGCATATAAAATCCAATGTATGACAGGAAGCAAACATTCATGAGCACATCAACAATATACACAGAGAAACAACACAAACCATGAATTTGAATCAACGCTTTCTTCTATTAATTCAAATGCATGTACATGGGTGTTCTTCTTACACTTCTCTTCTTGCTCTTCTACTTCTCCTGAATGCTTATGCTAATGTTACAATGATACAATGAGGGTGTCTATATCCGTTTTCCCTCTCGGACTCTAGGCTATCAAATCTAGAATTAAAAATCCTATCTACCAGCATTAACTAAATTAAATGCCTCCTATCTACTAAGGACGAGAGCGTGTCGCTCAAGGTCCAATACAATATACAAAAGGCGCTTCTTCATAAATGATTCATTGAAGGTTGGCGCATCATTTCCCAAAAGTTTTCAAAGCAATATGTCATGTGTTAAAACACATGCGCTGGCTCCATCCTTGCTTTGGTAATTGCGATGCTCCTGCATCACATAAGAAACCCCGAAGTCGTGAAACGTTAAGTATTAGTGAAGTGGAATTTCGGCATTTCGGTGTTTCGGAGTTCAGGAACCTGAGAAGACAGTGGTTTGGGATCGAGAGTTTCGAATTCCCAGTACCCGAAATCCCGAAATAATGTGGGTCGTCGGATCTAAAGGGAGGCTATTAGCCGTTGGTTCCGTAGAAGGCGCCATTTCAGAATTCAGGATTTGGAAGTGGTAAGGGAATGACAGTCGAAGGCTTATTCAAGTCCTGAAAGCCGGGAAGAGTGATAAGTGGCAAGAGTCCACGTCAGAGATAGAAGACATTGGAGTAGACAGGTGGCGTGTCTTCATCAATAGGCGGAGTCAAACCTTGTTGACTGTTTTGGGGTTTTGGAGGTTGAAGAGCCAGAAGTCTTGCATCCGGATTCGCGAAGTCGCAAAGTCCGAAACTCCGAATTAGCGAAAAGTCCCGTTGGGGAGATAGCCTTTGTTGAATGCATCGGGGTTCGGCATTTCGGTATTTTCGAAGACAAGAGGTCGGGGTTCTTTGTTTCAGAATTTCCAAAGTCGCGAAACGCGATACAACTATGGAGGAGGACACGGCCAAAGATTTCAACGTTTTGGAATTTTGGTTTTGGTGGGTCGAAGAGCCGGAAACTCGACAATAGAATTCACGAAATCGTGAAACCCGAAGTCCTGATTCGGCGAAGGGCACGATCATATTGTGGGCAGGAGATTAGGGTGATGCCTTGTGTTTAATCACGTTGGCATACCCATAAGGACCTATGGAAAAACACCATTGTGTGTGTGTGTGTGGGATTCCCTGAGAAGGAATCGAAGAGTCAATTTGACTCGGGGGCATATTTAGAACGATCCTGTGCGGATCTTGGCCCGAGGGTCGGGGGTCTGCGTCAATTAATCACATGTTATTGTCCTTATCTCAATATCTATTYACCTACTAGTTTTTGACAAGAAGCCATTTTTCTTGAAGCCATTGCTAAGGGCCTTGCCATTGCAACACCCTAGCACTTATTGTTTCATCTTATCCRTCATTTGGTTCATCTTTGAGTTAAAGAGGGAGGAAAATATACTAAGGCCTAGGGTTACCTACACCTTAGTAGTCATTTTCCCCTACGGTTTGGTGGTTGTGTTGATTTTTCATAAGCATTAGGTTAAGCATGTAGTTCATTTCAATTTCATCATGTCTTAACCATAAACAAGAATGTTGCAACAACCAAGATCACAAGAAGAAACACCATGCACAAGAACACAAGAAGTATCCTAGGAAACCCTTATCAACAAGGGAAGAAAACCCAACCAAATCCTTTGTTATATTCTTCGAGAGAAAGACCTTTCACCACCAAGAATGACTTAGCACACAAGAAGGTGCTCAAGCCCTAGAAACCCTAGCACCCAATAGAGGTGCACACCTTTTTTCCAAGTAGAAGTGTTTTCTAAAATTTCCAAATTCATGAGAAAGATGTGATTCTACAATGGAGAATCATCTCTTACTTATACTAAACTTGATCAATCAACAAATGCATCTATTGGCTCAATAGGGCCGACCTCTCTAAGTCAATTGTATTATTATTATTATTATAATTAATATTAATATTAATATTAATTATCTTTTACATTTATTATTAGACATATTAAGGTAGGGTTGACCTGTACCCTTTACATGACAATTATGGTTACAGGTAGGTCTGACTCTTGAATAGTATATAGAAAAGGATCTGATACACCCACTAGTGCTCATACACTAGGGGCACATCCATAGGGATGTCATAGATCTGATCCACTGCATTACACAGATGAACCATATCTTCACACGTTCACATGTGCCCGTCCACATGCACATCCACTCTACAGATCTTCTTTCCCACTGTCACCGATAGGAGAATCATCTGGAGTCATCTCATCAACTTTGTTTCTCAGAGGAGGCCATCACATCATATTCATTTTTGTTCACATGACAATGTGCCCAACACTTTTGGGATTTCTCACGTTCACCTTGTGCTCAGCCACATGCACGTCCTAACTCAACAGATCGCTTTTCCACCGGATAATCATCTGGAGTTCTTCTCACTCACATCATGGAGGAGGTCATCTCTCTGTTCCTAGCTCTTTCCCAGGTTGGAACCACAAACCCTTCTTTAGGGGCTCTCTCAGGTTTGTAAGCTGAGAGAAAGACTTTCATAGTTTCTATGTTCCACATCTCACAGGTTTGTAAGTTGAAGGATGTCTCCCATAGTTTCATTCATCAACACTCCCTCTCAACTAGGGAGGCATTCTTTATCATGCCAAGTCTCACACGGATGCATTTTGAATTTTGTCTTGGTTGGAGTTATCGGCACTCCCTCTCAACTAGGGAGCCATTCTTCATGAAGTTAATCTAGTAAAGATATATGCAATCTTCTCATGTGTAGGAAGGTACTGTATGTGTACGATTTTCCTCTACACCATATCTCTGAAATAAAGATGTTTCATATCATTGTATTTTGATCCATCAAGAAACACTAGGTTCTCAAGGAGATTTTACTCACGGCTTTTGGTCATCATCATAGGACACATCTCAGGGTCGAGTAAATCTTTTAGAAGCTTGTGAAGCCACATTGCTTCACACACTCGATGCTTATATACTCTGCCTATGTGTTACTCAAGGCCATAGAGTTTTGTTTTTCTGTTGTATAAGGAAACCATGGAAAACTTCACAGTAGAACATCAACTGTATGTGTTCTTCTGGTCCACTGTACTTTCTGCTCAATCTGAATCGGTCTATCTTGCATAATCAGTTTCACACTAGAGGCATATCTCAAGCGATATCCAACTGTGCCTTATATATATCTCAATACATGTTTTGTTGTTATCTTAGTGAGTCTGTCTTGGTTGACTCATGAAATGACTAGGCACGTTCACTGCATGGTATGAATCCAGTCTGGTGTTAACCAAATACATTAGTGATCTAATCAGTTGTGGATCTAATCAGTTCTTCATGGATGGTAGTACGGATGGAAGTGTATCGGGTTCACTGGGTCAAGTGTCTCATCAGTTTCTTCAGTAGGGGAAACCATGGCAGAAATAATAGAAGAAGAGGTAATTGTAACAGAGGGCCTAGAAGGCATATATTATCAATTCATTTTGATGTTGACCCCCAAGAGTTGAACCAGTTGTTTCAAGATGGGTTCTTCAACTGGATTGGGCAAGGGATAGTTCAACCCCGACCAGAGAGACCTCCCTTCCAGCCTCAAAATATCCCTGGTATTCCTATGCCTTCTCATATGTCCTTGCAACCAGAAGTTCCTGCAAATGATGGATGGCAGGAGATTGTCAATCTAACAGTCTCTCACCATTGTGGCTGGCCCAATTTAACATTACCCTCTCCGACACTTGTCAATCCTAATGTTCAAATTTCCCATGTGCATTCACATGTTACATCCTCTCATGCTAGAAAACATATTAAGATTGATGTCCCCCATGTGCAAGATAAAGGTAAAGTTGTTGCCTCCCCTTCCTCTCCTTCAAATGACTCTTCAAAATCGGTGTCCTCTTGTATGCATCTGAAGGACGATTGTTCCCATGTTATTAGTGAGATTAAGCCTCAAGGTTCAAATCAACCAAAGGCTACTTCTGGGTTGTCCAAAGGGGACAACAACGATATAATAAAGATTGTCTCTCAAAGTGGCAAGTATGGACTTTAATTTATCTGTTTTGATTGAGTTGTTGAAGACAGTGGTCTGCAGAAAGTCTTGGACAAAAAGCTATTCTTTTGGATAATGTGGATATTTACATATTTTTGGATATGGTTGGAATTATTTCTAATATTTAATATTCAAATTTTGGAAGTATTTATGGGAGCTACAAGGCAACATGTCTTTAAATTATTAGCTAACTATGTTTATTTTTGTAAAGAAAAAAAGAAGGGAGTCACAAGGGGTCCCACCTACTTAGTTATTATTAAATAAAGACCCTTAAATATTATTATTATTATTTCTCCTAAACTAAAATTAGTTAAGTTTAACTAGCTTAACTAAAGAAAGTAGTTGAACTACTTCAACTTATTTGGAATGCATAAAAGCCAAATGAGAAGGAAGAACAAGGGGAGAATAGAAGGAGAAAGCAATACTAAGGTTTCTCTTTTGTTTTCATGAGACCGTTTCAGTTTTCATTCATTCTTGAGTTCATTCAAAGCCTAATTTTCTTTTTGACAACAGGGTCCTATTGTAGACAATAAGGTTCAGAACTGAACCAAATCATTCAGATGTTTGTTTTAGAGGTGTTGAGCTATCTTTGATAGTCTGTGTATACTTGTTTGTTTATGGATTAAGTTTCATAGTTGGTAAAGGATATTATGCAGAGTCAAATTGGTAGTAGTCTGTGGCAAGTTGATCCAGATTATAAAGTTCAGTTTTTACTTCTTGTCAGATTCCTTTTATATGGTTTACATTGAGGATCTCTAAATTAGACTTTGGTACATGCCCTCATAGGGATTTTGTAAAGAGAAAGATACTTCTGATTTCTTGGAATGAAATAAAGCAGATTGTTATTCTATCTCATTTGTGTGTATCTGTGACTTGGTTACTTTTTCTTTTTGATTTCCACATTTACTTTTGTAATTTGTATATTTTCATAAAATTATATAAAAAAATTATGTTATTTTGCAACATTCTTTTCATAAGAAAATCATCCTAAACCCTTGTAATTAATACTTGTGGATTGGGAAAATATTTTTGAGGCTATAAAACATAGGGTGATATTCCTGACTATCTTGTCTTGGCCAGGAAAGATTCAAAAATGCTTGAGTAAGATAATTCATATATCTGCCTCAACACACCAGAGAGAGAGGAGGATGTTCCCCCAGAGACAACTTGGCAGGCCTGGACCCAAGGGGTTCTTTCCCTCCCACCATGACATTGGCCCTTGAAGGCCCTTGACGTCATCATTCAGAGCCTTGACATCAGCCAGTTGAGGTATCCAACTTTAGGACGACTTTGGTTGGCACGCGTGGTAGTTCTGAGGGGTTTTGAGCCCCAACGTTTCACTTTGAGGGTTAGCGTTCCAACAAGAAGGATAATGTCACCCTAGGAGGGGCATGATGTCACCCTAAAAAGATAAAATTAGGGTTTAAATTGTCAATTTTATGTAAAAAAAATGCATATTTGATGTAAATGGCCATGTCGGCCTTTTTGACCTAATTTTGTAATTAAAGGTCATTTGGATTGTATAAATAAGAGATAAATCTCTTATATTTTTTCATCATTCTTTCACTCACACAAGTGAGGTCTGAAATTCGATCTCCTTAAGGTTTATTTGCTAAAATTAAGTGGTGCGCAACTCTTGGAGGAAGCTTGTCTTGGTGTATTTTGGAATTTTCTTGGTGGAACGTCTTCAACTAGGGCATATTGTTAGATTATTCTTGGTGAATGTAAGTGAAAATCTGAAATTCTCCTTTCTTTTGAATGGTTATAGTATATTTACTTTGCATTTACTAATATCATGAAATTGTTAGTATAAAACCCTAGGAGATTAAGCACATGTTATTGTCCTTATCTTAATAGCTATCTACCTACTAGATTTTGCTAGAAAACCTATCCATTAAAGAATGTGCTAGAGCCCTACCATTGTAGCACTCTAACATCATTTGCTTCATCAAGTCTTTATTTACCTCAAGCTTGAGCTAAAGAAGAAGGAAAACTATTAAGGCCTAGGGTTACCTACTTCCTAGTAGTTGTTTTCCTTCTAGGGTTTGGTTATTGAGGCCTTGGGTTACCAACACTATTGATTAAGGTTGGTTTTCATTGATGTCAACCCTTGAAGGAAGTTGGAGAACCCGGGTTCGGGTAATGGACCCAAGTTTGTTTGATGGATAACAGTATGAGTTTTGATATATTTTCAGGTAATACTATTCTATATGGATAGTATATGTCATTCCATTTTCAGTGGTATGTGGAACGTCACATAACTCCTCATGGTTAGAGAGTTGTGGCCATGTGAAGTTGGAGAACCCTCATGAGTCATTTAGAAGCCCCAAAAGGTCAAAGTAGTCAAAGTGGTTTAAGATATTTTTAGAAGGTAAATAATAAAGTGAAGTGATGAGTGTATTATAATTCAAAGTGAATACAAAATAAATTATTTAAATAACAAAGTTA
>SNQJ01S0141435.1:23782-39123 GCA_010110895.2 Picea sitchensis
TTATTTAAATAATAAAGTTAATGGATAAATTACTAATTGGACAAGTGGTTAGAAGTTGGTTAACCCTAAAATAAGGAAAGTGGGTTAAGATAGTTAAAAGGTAACCCCTTGAGGAAGCTACATGAAAGTATAAATAAGAGGCAGGGCTCTCTCATTTTATATCACACTTGAAAATATTGAATATCTACAGGTGATTGAGGTAACCAAAGGATATCTAAGCTGAATTTCAGAGAGAAGGTGAAGTAAAGAAGGCCGAAATTCAAGGGAGGATAAATTCTTTTGATGATGTTTTCTAAGGTATGTTATTTACAGGTCATCTCACCATTTTCGCAATAAATTTTTTTCTAGAATGATTCAGACCGTAAAATTGACAGGCCATTGAGAAAACATATCCAAGTAGATGTGGTGCGAATTTAGCTTGTGGGTTGTAAAAACGTGTGTTTTGGGTAAAAATGTCCTAACTTCTTCATAAAATATCCAAATTAAGTAATACCAAATGTGTTGGTTAGAGTACAGTTTGTAGTATCCTGTGTAACATTTTCAGATCCATACAACAAATATTCCGTGCGAGACACGCTCTACAAATTCGCTCTCTAGAATAAACCAGAATTCAATAAGATGTGTCATTTTTGATATAACTCATTTTCTGAGAGGTTCCAAGTAGTGACACCTGGGGGAATTGCATAAAAAAAACTAAAGAACATTGTGTATTATTTTCATATCTTTATTCATTACAGGTACATAGTTATGATTATTTCAAGTTAGGGTTGTTGAGTAATCCAAAACTAGTCATGTGAGACTAAAGAAAAGTTTGATGAAAATGTTAGTCTCTTGTTGTTAAAGTTAAGGAAGGTTTGCAGGTATGTGATCATATACACCAGGTCTATCATAGAGTTACAAATCATATTTCGATGATGAATTTGATGAGGTATTTTGGTTGAGGTACATGTTGGAAACATGGTTGAGACAAGAAGTTGATGAGTTGGCACATACATGAGGTGTATAGTTGATGATGTTGGTACATCTTGATGAGTCATAGTTGATACATGATTGGTGCATACTTGGTACATGGTTGAATGCACTTGTTTATGGTACAGGTTGTTTGGTACAGGTTGGTGCATGGTTGATGCACTTGTTTATGGTATAGTTTGATTACAGGTTGAGGTACAGGTTGATGCATGGTTCAGGTTTATTGGTACAGGTTGTTTGGTGCAGGTTTATAGCAGTATATCTCAAAGTGATAGTGTGACAGTGGTTTCATCATTCTACTTATATGTCAGGGCGGTTGGACGGGGCAAGGACAAGTGGTTGTAGCCACCTTCCGTTTGTAGCCGGAGAACATAGGGGGTGTAGCATCCTTTTGGTTGTAGCCAGAGAATTAGGGAGGTTGAGTTTCCCTCAGATTATAGCCTGAGAAACTAGGGGGTTGGAGTCTCCTTCCAGTTGCAGTTGGAAAACAAAGGAAGTTGGTGCTTCCAATGAATGTAATTCTTCAAGACATATAAGAAAAAGCATTCTGTGGTTTTCACCCGCTTTGGGTTTCCATGTAAAACATTGTTGTATTGTTTATGTGTATGATTGTTCATTTGTTCATTGCTTATTTACTCTACAGTTATTGGATGATAATGCTACATTGATATAACACTTGGATTATATGGTTAAAAATGATTAAATTGCTCTATTACTGATTCACCCCGCCTCTCAGTAATCCAACAATATTAACTATCATCCCTCTTCTCCTTAGTTCACATATTATCATTTTTTCCTTCAAGATTGTTGTTGCAAAAAAGTGACTCCATTAGCCCTAAATATATTGGTTTAGACCTTGTACTTGATTGATTGATGAGAACAACCCTTAGACCTTATACCTCAAGCTATTTGCTAACGTTTCCTAACCCTAGATTAGACTAATCTACCAACATTCTTGTTGTTGTTACAAAAGTAAGTTACAACCATATATCATAGCAGTAAAAGCTCCTAAAAGCAATAGTTAAAGTTGATTTCTACATTGCCTTCTTAGCTTTTTACAAGTGCTAGTATATTGTCATTATTAGGTTACCATTTTGGGTCATTTTGAAGCTTGTTTAAGGCATAACTTGTGAAGCTATCATCATATATTTATTGTTGTTATAAATTTTTGTTTGCTTCATCTTATATCAACTTATTTCTTTCATTGAAAATTCCAAGGTTTTACAAAGCACTAACATCAATTGTTACTTGCAAAATAGTGTTTCCTTGTTGTCTTGTTCTAGGCAGGTACACTTAAGCATATCATTACTTCATATTGTTAAATCTTTGGGACTTTCTGATCGGTGTTACTTGTGAGAGGGGACAACTTTTCTTGATACCTTTACCTTTTCCTTCTCAAACCCCCAAGTCACTGGGGACGTCTCCCCTGGGATTTCATCCCTAAAGAGAAAGAGGTGTCTTATTTAGGTGACAATGATAGGACAACCTCTTGTTACGCCAATTTATCATCCACTTGCCTTTCCCTTTTGGACAAGTACAAATTGTGCGATAACAAGTCACACCATTCAATGCAGTTCTTACCAACTCGTTGTCTGCAACCACCTCCCCAATGGCATAACTCATCTCTAACTTTGGTAATCCTGGTAAGATAAGAAGTAACGATGTCATCCTTGATCATTTTAGTGCTCTTGAGTTTTTCACGCACTACCATTTTTTTTTATTTTCGTTAGAACTCTGGTAGAGTTTGATGAAGGACTCCCACATCTCAAAGGCATTATCCTTTCCAGTCACATGAGGGATAATGTGATATTTGACTGCATCTAGAAGGAGTCCTTTTACCTTTATGTTCTTCTTTTCATAATCTTCCTTCAAGGTAGCATCTTGAAGAACTGTTATAGGATTTGTCGTAGTACTATGTACTATATCCCACAACGATGCTTCTTGCAGAATCAAGAAAAACCTTTCCTTTCAAGGGCTAAAGTTTGTTTCCTCATCCAGTCTGTCCTCTACCCTCAACCCAGTAGTCATGACCCTTTATTGACAAGACAAACAAGCAACAATCATTGTTGCTCACTTCCCCTTTGTTTTTCCACCTATTGTTGGTCCCTGCAACCCACTTGTGTAAAACCACTTGCTATCTCAACAAGTCAACACTGTATATTGTTCATCAGAGCACCAGCTCTGATACCATGTTAAATTTCTAAGACAAAATCAATAAATTTCTCACATGTTAATTTCATCAAAAAAATGGCATTAATCATTGATTTCAAGCCTATTAAATGCAAATAATGTGGACAAACTCCAAAGCTAAAATACACATGTCAAGAAACTTATGCAACAAAAATACTAAATAGTAGAAAAAAGCATTCAACCATTTACAAAATATATTTAGGGACGAAGCCCAGGGAAAAACTCACAAGGGGAAAACCCACAGAGAGATTATCTTCTTTATTCTTAATGCCAAACCCAGAAAATAAAAAAACTCAGATTTTTCTTCTTCTCATTACCCAAGATTCAGCCTCGAAACTTGTGTCCACGTGTTGAAACAATTGTACAATTCACTGCACATTTTCAACAATTTATAATAGCAATAAATAATATCGACCTCCTTGGGAATCACACCTAGAATTGTTGCAGATTGTATGGAACTTGAATAACAATCTTTTCCTTGATTCCTTTGCTCAGAATCTGCCTCAGGATCTATTCCTTCCTCTCTGTTGTACAGATTGTACCACTACTGTACGAACTTATCTCTCTCTCTCTCTCTCTCTCTCTCTCTTTTCTTGTATGCATTTCTCACCCTTTGTTGTACAAAATATCACCTTTTCTCTCTCACGTGTGCCTCACACAAAAACTGATAATGATATCTCTCTCTAGCAAATGAATGCATTTATTAATGTTTCTAACCCTAACTACTCTAACTCCCTTAGATTTTATGGATGAGATTAAATCTCATAATAAAGGGTTCACATTTAATATCTCATTAAATGCACTTTTAAAACATTAAATACTCATAAATGACTTTTCAACTTTATATCATAAAGTCACTTTAAGAATTTAAAGTAATAATTACGTTTTCATTTATTACACTAAAGAGACTTTATTTAATGTCCCTTTATACTTAGACATCATCGTATGAAGGACATCTCGAGCTACTTTTTCAACACTCCCTCTTAGCAAGGGATGGCCTTCTGAAACCTCCGTCGGGTCTCTACTTATAGAAGCTCCTTATGACACTAGAGCTTGTTCCGCTACTAACCCTGGAACGTGCACTTGAACCCCATGTTGACTGCTCACTCTTTAAGAACTCTCGTCTGGACCCTGCTCATCCATCAGTGTCATCTCGTACCAACTGACCCTCCTGCCAATGCTGGAAGAAGCAACTTCTTGCCTGCTCACTTGAATAACTGATTGACTACTCGATACCACTTCATCCTCTAGAGCTTCTCGCTCTCCCACTTGCTTTGAAACTGACTTTGAATCTGACAACCACCTAGATCTACCTGACATGGGTTGTCCTCACACCATGTATATGCTGCCTCTCCTTTTTCCAAGTAACATGTTAGTTGGTTCCTCACTCACTGGGTAGATAAACACATGACCCTGCTTGAACATAGTGGAATAACCAACATTTTCTAGGGTTGTCACGGACATGAGGTTTGCCTTCAATACTGGAACGAACAATACTTTGTCTAACTCCAGGAGCTCTTCGAACTCGAGTTGGAATATAACCCTTCCAACTCCTCTGACTTCATGAGTCATGTTTACAATCTAACCCAACTCTGATATTCTAAGGAACATGTCCCACGTTCCTGTCATATGACTAGTTGTATGACCGTCAACTAGCCACACTCTAGCAATATCACAACCACTATTGTCACTACTAGAAACCATGGAGACTAATGAGAACTCCTTTTCGAATTGTTCAGAAAAAGCTTCAGTTGTCGTAGTTGTCTCACTACCTTTCTCCTTTTGTGGACATTGTCTGACATAATGACCGAACTAGTTGCAATCATAGCAACAAACCTTACTCGAGTCCTTTTCTCTTGAAGCAGATCCCCTAATCCCCTTCTTCTTGACTTTGCTCTTCCCAATAAGAGCCACATTCTCATCTTCAACACCATCACCACCGGATGAATTGCCCTGCACATATCCTCTTCGAGCATCTTCCTGAACAAAGTTGTCCCAAAGACAATACCACTTGGGAAGATTTTTCGTGCAACAACCCCTTCAACAAAAATTGACCACTAATTGGTCACACCATTCAGTGCAGTTCTTACCAACTCATTTTCTGCAGCCACCTCCCTAATGGCATGAAGCTCATCTCTAACTTTGGTAATCTTGGTAAGATAAGAAGTAACACTATCATCCTCGATCATTTTAGTGCTCTTGAGTTTTTCACGCAATATCATTTTTCGATTTTCATTCGAACTCTGGTAGAGTTTGATCAAGGACTCCCACATCTCAAAGGAATTATCCTTTCCAATCACATGAGGGATAATGTGATCTTTGACTACATCCAGAAGGAGAATTTTTGCCTTTATGTTCTTTTCATAAGTTTCCTTCAAGGTAGCAACTTGAGGAACTGTTACAGGATTTGTTGTAGTACTATGTACTATATCCCACAACTCTGCTTCTTGCAGAATCAAGACAAACCTTTCCTTCCAAGGGCTAAAGTTTGCTACCCTGTCAAGTTTTTCCTCTACCCTCAACCCAATAGCCATGACCCTTTACTGACAAGACAAACAAGCAACAATCATTGTTGCTCACTTCCCCTTTGTTTTTCCACCCACTGTTGGATCCTGCAACCCACTTGTGTAAAACCACTTGCTATCTCAACAAGTCAATAATTTCTACTATTCATCAGAGCACCAGCTCTGATACCATGTTAACTTTCTAAGACAAAATCAATAAATTTCTCACTTGTTAATTTCGTCAAACACTTGGCATGAATCACTGATTTTAGTGTTATTAAATGCAAATAATGTGCACAAACTCCAAAGCTGAAATACACATGTCAAGAAACTTATGCAACGGAAATACTAAACAGTAGAAAAAAACATTCAACCATTTACACAAGATATTTAGGGACTAAGCCCAGGGAAAAACCCACAAGGGGAAAACCCAGAGAGAGATTATTTTCTTTATTCTTAATGCCAAACCCAAAAAACCATACAACTCAAATTTTTATTTTGAGGCATATAATAATAAACAACAACAACAAATGTTTCAACTTATCTCATTACCCAAGATTCAGCCTCGAAACTTGTGCCCACATGTGTTGAAACAGTTGTATGGCTCACTGTACAGTTTCAACAATTTATAACAACAATAAATGCTATCGAACTCCTTAGGAATCATGCCTAGAATTGTTGTAGACTGTATGAAACATGAACAACAATCTTTTTCTTGATTCCTTTGCTCAGAATTTGCCTCAAGATCTGTGCCTTCCTCTCTATTGTACAAACTGTACCATTGTTGTACGAACTTCTCTCTCTCTCTCTCTCTCTCTCTCTCTCTCTCTCTCGTTGTACGGATTTCTGACCCTCTGTTGTACGAAATCTCTCCTTTTCTCTTTCACGCGCGTCTCACACAAAAACTGGTAAAGATGTCTCTCTCTAGCAAATGAATGCATTTATTAATGTTTCTAACCCTAACTACTCTAACTCCCTTAAATCTGACGAATGAGATTAAATCTCATAATAAAGGGTTCGCATTTAATATCTCATTAAATACACTTTTAAAACATTAAATACTCATAAATGACTTTTCAACTTTATATGATAAAGTCACTTTAAGAATATAAAGTAATAATCACTTTTTTCATTTACTACACTAAAGAGACTTTATTTAATGTCCCTTCATACTTAGACATCATTGTCTGAAGGACATGTCAAGCTACTTTTTCAACATAGCCTTTATATATGAGGCTAGGTCTAGTGTTTTGTCCACATATGATGTCAATGTCAAAATAGAAGTGGGGTTGTGTAATGTCCCCCACCTCTTGATGAAGAGGTTTGGAGAGAATCAGTAGTATCTGATTAATTGGAAGAAGTTGAGGAAAAGAAGCATTAGAGAGTATCTGATTAAGTGGAAGAACCTACCTATAGAGGATGCCACTTGGGAAGGGGAACAATTGGTCCAGGAGACAGGTCCAGAATTGCTTGTGGGCAAGCAATTTCTAGCAGGGGAGACTGTAATGTCCCCCACCTCTTGATGAAGAGGTTTGGAGAGACTCGGTAGTATAGCTATCCCCATTAGACTATAGTCTCCGTCATATTGGGGACAAAGTCAACCATAAGGCTTAACATTTTATTATTAAGTTGACTTTGTGTGGAAAAGGATAACTCAATGAAAGAAAAGAAAAGGTGAGTTAAGGTTAAGAGTTAACCCTAGGGGTTAACTAACTCAACAGATGAATAGACTGGATCTATAAAGAAAAGGGCAGGGTGCACTCTTAATTCATTCAGGATTATTATCTCATTTTCATTGGAGCTCTTGAGCACAATAAGTTTTGAGGGTTTTGAGTCTAAAACCCTAGAGATCAACTCGGTGGTGAAAGATCCTACCTTTTTTGATCTAGGATTGGTCTCGGAGGTGAAATAATCCTCCGACACCATTCTACAGTGTTGCAGGGTTTGTTCTACAGGCAGATTCCAGGCTAGGGCACAACCTAGGGGGTTTCCATCTAGGGGGCACACCACCTTGGAGAGATTGATTCGATCTGGAGGAAGGAGAAGGCATTTTGGAAAAGTAGCACTTGGGTTCTCTTCGTAGGGTCCCTAGCATCATTATTGGTTTATTCCGAAGGAGATTATCCTTGCAGTTTATTTCTGGAAGTTTGGCACGAATTGGAGGAGAGAAGGGCGCATTGCAGACAGAGGCTATTAGTGTTTATTGGCTCGGATCTTCATAGATTGAATTGAGACTTCATCATCTTGGTAGCATTGGCCTGATCTACATTCTGGTAGATTTTGGTGGAATTTGGAGGCTCCTATAGGGAAAAATGAATTCTCCTTGAATTAATCAAATAAGGAGGGCGCAAACCAGTTGAGGGTTTGCCTAGTTGGAGGAGTAGAACTTCTCAGATCAGCTTGAGACCTGGCCCGGTGGTTTCTATTAGCTCGATCTACATTACGGGAGAGTTTGGAGGGATTTGGAGCTCAGGAAATGGAGGGTCGAACTTGAGGGTTTAGCAGCATCCAGAGCAGGGCACAACTCAGTCAGTTGGAGGGGTTTTGCAAAGTATTGACGGGGTCTTCTTATCTTCATTCTTGGCTTTCTTGTTGGTGGCCTTTGGAGGCTTGGATCTCTTCTCCGACAACCTTTGGGAGACACTTATCTTTGTATTTCTTATTATTGTATCGGTTGGCAGCCCATTTTGATATTGTTGGGGCTTTCTTCCAGATCTGCAGATCTCTTGTATACGGGATCTCCTTACTATCTAAATAAAGGTCAGATATGACATTATTGGTTCTCTACTGGTGTTCTTTATATATCTTGTCTTGTTTATGATTATATGCTTTAGATCTATTTCTCAATCAACATTAAGTAATCCATAAATGCACATCTTCATGAGTACACCTACAAACACATAAACAAACATAGTAAACAGTAAACAGTTAGTGTTCCGAGCAAAAAAATTGGCTCAGGAAAATTACAGTGGTATCAGAGCGTTGATCCTCCCATCTTGTGGGGATTAGTGCATGCAGAAGTTCAGTGGCGTTTACATGGGCAGACGCAGGAAGTAGACAGGTGAGACAGAGGCAGAAATGGAGGGGTCAGGTGAGGACAGTGAGCCATAGATTCTAGCAGTTTCGCCAAGCAGTTACAACACTTCATAAACATGACACATAGTACCCTTGTGCATCATCTACATGAAAACCATGAAGCAGTGCGCAGGGGACAGGTGGAAATGACAGAGACTCTGAAAAGAGTGAATAACAGTCATGAGAGATTGGCGCAACTCCTGATGCAGATGACTCATGCAGGGAAGGGTCCAGAGGTTTATGACAACAGAGAAGCTAGTGGATCTCATGGAGGGACTATACCTCAACAGGAGCATAGCCCACGTTATCACATTGAGGGACAAATCTATGGAGGTGGTGCATACCAGGGAAAAACACACAATAGGACCACCCCTAGGCCCTATCTACCTACATTCTTGGATAATCAGCCACAACATAACTATGAGGATGAGATTGAGGACAATTTTGAGCAGTATGCCTGAGGGAGTATCATGCCTTAAGTGCAGGGTTTCAAAGGCAAGTCACGCTAGATCAGTATTGTGGAATCAAGTTTCGGGGTAAACCGAAACAATATCAAAGGCCTAACTATGAATTGGAGTGTAGGGAGGGCAAGATAGAAATTCCTTATTTTGATGGATCTGCTAAGGTGACTACACAAGCATGGGTGTAGAAGTTGGATACCTACCTACAGCTTAACCCCATGAGGGAGATGGATGACATCAAATTTCCCACTATGTACTTGGATGGCAAGGCTCATGATTGGTGGTACCATGGGTTGACCACATTGGGTCACAATCATATTATGTCCTATATAGAGTTCACACAGAGGCTCATTGACAAATTTGACCAGGGGGACCTAGAGCTACCTTTTAGGGAGCTCACACAACTCAGACAGATAGGATCACCGGAGGTTTACATAGAAGAGTTCCAGAGGCTAGCAGTGATGGTACAGGATGTGTCTCAAGCGAGACTTATGATGCTCTTCACAGAAGGGTTGATGGAACTCTCGAGGGGTTGGGTCAAGGCTTTTAAGCCTACCAACTTGCATGATGCCATTTGGAAGAGCAGAGACTTAAGGTCGGAAACAAAGACAAAATTAACCCCTAGACCTCCTAATCAAGGGAGTAGAGACCAAAGACCTCCTATGAATGAAGGAGGGAGAGACCTAAGGGGGTTGGATCGAGGAAGGGGTAGGATGGATGAGCCCACTAGGAGGGAATTGAGGAGGAAGCAGTTGTGCTTCACCTGCAAGGAACCATGGGACCCAACACACAAGTGCATGGGTAAGGGAAAAGCCCACTACATTGAGGTGATTTCAGATGATGAGGATGAAGATTTCAGTCACCTACAGAACATGGAGGTCGAAAACCCAGGACATGTAGAAGAGGAAGACGCAAGTCATGACCTTATTGTTAGATTTTAAGCTATTATTAGGTTTCTTTTCAAGTTACTAGATAACCATAGCATAGATAGGATCACTGAGAAATACATAATCACAAGAGACACATCATTTATCCTAGGAAACCCTCATGGGGGAGAAAACCCAACAAAAACTTCCTTAATATAGATAGCCAAGAGAATAAAACAAACAATATAGAAAGTCCTCTCCCAAGTAGTGTGTGTCTCTCTCTCTCTTCTTCTCCAACTGCAGCTCCAAAATTGTGCTCTGATGATCAAGTGAGTGAATGAAAAAATGAGGCGTTGTCCTGCTTTATTTATACAATCTGGCAGGTGTGAACGGAAGTGTCTTTTCACTAGCAGGGACGACTTCTCATTCTAGGTGGTTAGAACCACCTTAATTAAATCTGGGGACCGACTTCTCATTCTGGCTATTATAATTAGGGTTTGACCAATCTGCAAAAGGGGATTTGGTCATTTACAATGCCCGACATGATCAATCCACAAAAGGGGATTGATCTAATGAATAATACATCAATAATAAATAGAATACTCTTTGAACACCCCCCCTTAAAAAGAAGGGTATTCTACAACAACATTAGTTGAGAGAGAGGGCAACATCATCAACAGCATCTTGGAACATTGACTGGCGTATCTATAAATCATCAGAAGTTTTTCTCATCATCATCATTCACAGCATGGAGCTGGAATAGCATCATCATCTTCTTTAGCATGAGGCTAAAGTAATATCATCATCTTCAGTATTAAATCTGAAATAACATCATCATCGTCATCTTCAGCAAGAAGCTGATGTGGCATCATCAACATCTGCATCAACATGGATTAGTATAACACTAATACATCATCATCATCAATAACAACAACACAGCACAAAGGTTGGAGCATCATCAACATCAGCACTGGGCTGAGAGTCTTCGGCGCGAGGCTGGCATCACAACACGAAGCTGGCAACACATCATCACAGTACGAGGCCGACACATCATCACAACACAAGGCTGACACATCATCAACATGAATTTGGCATCACAGCACTAGGCTGGCACATCATCACAACAATTAAGTTGGCACATCGTCACAACAATTAAGCTGGCACATCATCACAACAATTAAGTTGGCACATCATCACAACACGAAGCTGAAAATCTTCAGCACTGGGCTGGCATCAACAACATTTTGTGGTACTATGACAGATCCAAAGGACCTGCCCAGGAATCAAAAAGATTCCCTAGGATATAAAATCCTAATGGAACTACCATGTGGTACTCTGATAGACCCAAAGGATCTGCCCAGGAATCATAAGATTCCCTAGGATATAAAATCCTAACAGAGCTACCACTACTGATCAGGATACCATAGTATCATCAGCACTACTCCCCCTTTCGAGGGAGGTCCTTTCGGACTATACCAAGCTTGTCTCGAAATTGCTCAAACTTTACATGAGACAGAGGATTGGTTAACACATTTGCAACTTGTTCATCTGTTTCAACATATTGGAGTTTTATAGCTCCTCTCTGCATCATATCATGGGTGAAGTGATACCAGATCTCTATGTGCCTCGACTCATCATGGAACACATGGTTCTCCATCAATTTTAGACAACTTGGTTATCACATAGAATCACGGTGGCTTCCATCTCCAGATCAAATGGATCAGTTAACAACATTTGAAGCCATATGGCTTCACAACTGGCGGAACATGCAACAATGTATTCCACTTCTGTTGTGCTTGGAGCAATGTTGAATTTCTTCCTACTCTGCCACGAGATCATGGCTGACATTAGACTGAAACAACATCCTGAAGTGCTCTTTCTATCAGAAACACTTCCAGCTCAATCTGAATGGGTGTAACCACTCAGTCTGAAGTCATGATCTCTAGTATAATAGAGATCAAAATTCAACGTACCCTTAAGGTATCTCATCATATGTTTTGCAACAATAATGTGAACACGTCTGGGGTCTACCGGATACTGACTCAAGGCAAAACATATATCTAGCCTGGTATTCGTCAGATACATCACTGAACGAATAATCTGTCCATACATAGTAGCATCAACCAATTCTGACGAGGTATCTACCAGGAACTTCAACTTCGTTTCCATGGGTGTGTACATGGATTTTCATTTCAACATGTCAACCCTTTTCAATTTCAACTGCATACTTCCCTTGGTTAAGGAAGATCTTCTTTGTGCTCTGCCAAACTTCAAGACCTGAGAGATAATGCATTTTATGTCTTCCATCAAACTCTATGGCGAGCTTCTTCGGCAATTTGTGATCTTGTCAAGGATACATCATCTACATATAGTAGTACCATCACTGGCTCATCATTCATAACCTTGAGATAAAGGTTAGAATCAACTTTACTTTTGGTAAAGCCCAAGCTCTTCAGGAAACTGTAAATTATGCTATATCAAGCTCTAGGAGCTTGCTTCAACACGTACAAAGCTTCCTTCAACTGGCAGACATGAGTCTTTCTATCTTCAATCTTCAAATCAAATTTTCTCATTACATTGTACCAATCTGGTACACTTGCTCAGTTGCAACTCAATCTCCACAATCATGTGCTAGCTCTATGTGCTTTCTGCAAAGCACTATCTGTCTCACTGTTTAGGAGAATGTCCTCTACTCTCTTTGTAACTGTTCCTTCTGGAATCTGGGACTCTGCACCTCCAGCTGCTCTGAAGCTGAGAATGGTTGCTCCATTATCACTGTGACTGCCGAAATCTGTGAGTAACTCCTCTTATTCTATCATGACAACAACTTCATCTGAAACTAAGAGTGGCTCAATAACTTGATACTAAAGGTAGCTCTTCTTCTTTCATGGAGGTAACTATATCCTTCATTTTAGTCATGTCTCCATGACCTAACCAATGTATTGCACCAACTGCCACTCAATTTTAAATATGGGGATTTCTCCCCTTGCATCTCATACTATATATGAATCATGGTTGTTCTGGTTGTCTTCAAAAATACTGGAACTATTTCTTCAATAAGTGTCTCGTCATAGTCTTCTCCCTTTTTGCTAGGAGAATCCTCTGGACACACATCAGGTTGTGTACATCTGCAACATGTTTGGTCTGTATAGATCAATATTGCAAGTCAATGCTGACTTCTCTTCTAGTCTCACGGAAGAATCCATATCCTAGTCTTTCTGGCTGGCTTCCTTCTTTGTCACTGAAACAAGGGAATCTTCCAGGAGATTTCATATCTTCTAGGAGTCTCTGCAGTTACGATATAGTCTTCTCATGGCATCTGTCTCCTAGTCCTAGGAGATGTCTCTTCATATGATCCTTTCTGAGATCAGGCTTACACTCGATTTCTTCTGAGTCTTCAAGGACTTCATCATCTCTTATAGGGTATACTTGGTGTTGAATACCAAGTCTAAGTATGAAAGACTGAGTCGGGCTTCAAACGAGTTCTGCTTCTCGTCAGGGTGGCTTCATTAACCTTTGAATAATTCTGTTGTGAGATCTTGATCTAATGTTTGGTCATCTTTGGAGCCTTCTGCTCCTTACAATTAATCTTCATATGAGATACTTTGAATCTCAAAAGATAGCTTCTTCTTCATCTTCTTTGGTACATGAGTGTATATGGTCATGTACATAGTCTGCTTCATGTCTCATATAATATGTTGCCTTAAGCAACCTTCACTATAGCTTCCTTAAGGTTATCACCTGTGACCTGAAACAAGGTCAACAAAACAGGAAGCAAGAATAATACTCTTTTGATAATAGTAATTAAAGCAATAGCACGAACAATCGTCACAGTGGCTCATTTAGAGCTAACACTTGTGACCTGTTTGAAACAAGGATCAAAAGTAAAGAATACAAGACAAAATGAGATCAACACTCTTCTAGTGTTGTGATCACACATTCATCCAAGGTAACCTGGAATCAACACAATATATTTCTCCTAGAGGAGATGTTAGTTGTATCTAGTAAATGATTACATTAAGCATTTATCTCAATATGCTCACATGCTACCAAGGATAATACTTTTCAAAGACCGCTACCTCAACTATAGTGTTTACTTGTAACTTTGTCATGTGCAACTTTGAATCTTATCAACTTAATTAATCAAACCTGGGACCTGGAGTTTTGTCCTCAAGAATGAGTGTGTGTTGCTTTTCTTCCAAGTCTCCTTCACTCAAGATGAAAAGTGCTTTCTTCAACCTGTCTTTTGTACTAGGACAATATGATATCTTGAAAGAAGGTTGGGTTAGGGAATAAACTCTATGATCTTAACTTTAATCAATCTAATACTTTGACTTAGATTTTGATCAAAGGTTAGTATGATGGTCATAGCTTCAACATGCAACCTAGATCAAAATAATGTCATAACAAATAGATGCATATTTAGACTAATCAAACCTGGGTTGCATTATTCCTCTGAATGTGTTGGATCTTGAGATCCTTCTGGATCTATGGCGAGAGACCCCTTCTCCTGCAAATACTCTTTAAAGCTTAACCATTTAAACATATGTCAGTACATACGTCTAATGGCATTTGTCGGTAATGGCACCATTGGGTAGCAGCGGTAATAATTACCAACTCTTAAGAACTTCAAGGGTGACTGCAACTGGTACTACAACTGATACTGAAACTGCAACTGCAACTTATTCTGAAACTACAACTGCAACTTGGGGTTTTATGAGGAAACCTAATTTTTCAAACTTCAAATTTTGAAATTTTGGTCCAGGGGCTAGATGCACTGAGCTAAGGCGAGTATGCTGGTACAATCAAATTTATGAAAATCCAAATTTTTCCCCCTCAAACTTGACCAGCGGATTTCTGGACTGGTGCTTCTGGTTTTCTGGTACTTTTGGTTTTTCGGTACTTCTGGTACTAGTGAAAACTAGGGTTTCACTTTACGGGAGATATAACCATTGAAAAGGTGCGTTGAAGGTGCCAAAGAGTTCCTTGAGGAAGGGCACACTTTTCTAGATGGCTTTTGGGATGAAATTCCTCTTCAATAAAAAGCCCTAATTTTCATGTACGACAATAGTGACGTTTTTCTTCTTCTTGTGAAAGATGCTCTTTTCATCTTACCTCTGATACCATATTAGAGTTTAAGCTATTATTAGGTTTCTTTTCAATTTACTAGATAACCATAGCATAGATAGGATCACTGAGAAATACACAATCACAAGAGACACATCATTTATCTTGGGAAACCCTCATGGGGGAGAAAACCCAACAAAAACTTCCTT
>SNQJ01S0141436.1:0-12822 GCA_010110895.2 Picea sitchensis
ACCTGATTGTGCCACGTGTCCCTAGCTGACGTGGTCTACTGTCGTGAGTTGGGTCGACGGTCTAGATCACATCTTGATCTGACGGTTCAGGTTCAGTCGGGATTTTACACATCGCGATTTCGGAGTTCCTTATGTCAATAAACTTTGACATATCCAACTCTCGATCCCCAAAACTCCGACAAGGACTGGGATCAACGGTCCATATTTGTCCTCGATCCAACGGTCGAGATTATATCAGGGTATCGCATATCGTGATTTCGCGAGTCCTGTGGTTATTATTCTTTGACTTCTTCAACTCGCGATCCTCAAAACCCCGACAGGGAGTCAGATCAACGGTCCACATAACCCCTTGAGATGGATTGTCCTCCTTCTTTCAGGATTTTGTGAGCCCATTTTCTCCTTGCACTTTAAACACTGTGTAGGTTTTCCCCGATCCAATGGTGGTCGGATCCTATGCTCAGATCTAACGCCTAAGATCTATCCTCCTCTTCCACGTGCGCTCTTCTTGATTTTATTCATATCTGACGGCCCTCATGCTGTCGGGAATTTTTGGATGGGATCCAACGATCAGCGACACTTCTCCTCCAAGCTTACACATCCCTTTTACTTGGAATAATTTCGACTCTATGCTAATTCCTCCTGAGCCTACGTTGTTCCTATTTGTCCATCGATGCACACTCTGATCCTGCCATCTTCACTGTTGTACTTTCCATCAATGACAAGCATATGCTATCTGTTAATCATTTTCCAACACAGGCTCCACAACCAATAGATAGCTCCATGGAAGATGAGATGAGGCTCCCTATATTTAAAGGAGATGGATCTGAATATCCTGATCAGCACTAGTTCATGGAACATTAAAAATACTATCGACGAAGATGTTAAAAGAAACCAGTTTAGCACTATGCTTAGAGACTACGCATTGAGCTGGTACATGAAGCTTGTTCAAGGACTTGCGCAACCTAAACCATTGAATGAGATAAAGAATGCACTGATTGCAGAGTTTAAAAAACCTAAGTTAGAGTTACAATGTATTATAGAGATAAAGGAGATCAAGCAAAAGGTGGTCGAACCTGTCTGGGAGTTTGATCAGAGATTCAAGACCCTAACTGGAAGATTGACTTTTAAGATCCCAGATGAACAGAACAAAGAATGGTTCATCGCTGCTCTTTTACCACATATCAAAGTTCCCCTGATGTAGTAGAATATTGCTTCACAGGAAGAAGAATTGGAGATCGCCATGAAGCTTGAATCAACCCCCATGGGAGAGTCTAGCTCAGGTATGAGCTAGATCTTGAGCCAGCTGACTAGTTTATCTCTATAGGTCGAGGATATGAAGAAGGATAAGGGCAAGGAAAAAAGAAAAGATATATGGTGTGTAAGATGCAGAACAAAAGGTCATGATAAGGAACACTGTCCCATGTTTCACGAATATTTGGCCTCAGGAGCACCGATCCCCTTGAAGCAAGTTAACCTGCCCTAGTGCAAAGTATGCAGAAGCTAACATCGCCCTGGTGAGTGATATTACATGCAGAAGTATGTTCAGATACCTGCAAACCTATACTACACCTTTGGTAAGTTAGTAGGGCATGATTATAGAGACTGTAGGGCCTATGACCTCTGTTGTTCCTAAGTCTGTACTTAAGGCTTGAAAGTACAGTGTCGAGGCATTCGAAAGTATGATAAATCTTGATAAATGAATTATACTAACCTTCGGTATAGGAAACTAATGAGGATTTCTACGTTCTTTTTGTCTAGCTTCCAAGTGTTCCTGAGTGGTAATATCTTGTTCAATGGATTCCCATGAAGGTTCAAGTTCTTCCCGGGTGTTAGCAGTTTTAAGTATTGTGTCAAAAAGATTTAAAGCGATATGTGTTTGATTAGGTAGTCCGGGTTGAATATTAGGTTGAGTTGCTGCAGGGACAGTCATTGAGGAACAGTACCAGTAAGAAATTATTTGATGAGAGATTTCAACGCTGTTCAATTCGGTTGAAATAAAGAGAAACTTTTGCATGAAGAGCAAAATAAAAACGCAAACTGAAGGCCCTTTCCTGTAACTGTATTATTTTTAGTAAAAAGATGTGGGGTGAGAGAAAAACGTTTAGCTGTAGATGACGTAAGGTTCCTGTCAATAGAAAACTCGCACATACACAGAAGAAGAAACTAGCACAGACATAATTGACATAGTGTAAATAAATATATGATTCTGTAAATGCAAATTGGTCTTACACCCGCTGATAGCTGGTGCAGAGGAAAGACAAGAAACAATTACAGAATGATGAAATCCTTTCACTATAGTAGTGGTCGTACTAAAGTATAGCGATATACATTAATTATGAAAAGTGAAATGAAAATGAAACAAGAAACATAACAAAACAAACTTGTAACACAGTGGTGACGGAATCAGGAATATTCAACTTTGCTTGTATTAACTTCTTTCATGCAAAAAATCTATTACAATCCTTACCAAAAAGGTCCAGCCCTTTTCTCTTCTTTTTGTGATCTATTTATACAAATTTTGCCTCTCGGTTTTAGAAGAGCGAAATCACTCCATCTGTCCTAATCTATTTTCAAAAAAGTGCCAGGTGCTTGCCTTTGCTTGGATTCAATGCATATGATACATTTGTCCACAAAATGAAATACAAGCTGTGAGGGTTCCGCTTGACAGCTGGGAGGAGCAAAATCATTCCATCTCCACTACTTTATTTTCAAAAAGTGTCAGGTGCTTGTCTTCGCATGGATTCGGTATACATGATACATTTGTCCACAAACTGGGACACAAGCTGCAAAGGCTCTTCTTGACAGCTGGCCTCGGTAAAATATCACTCTCGGGCTAATTGTGGAAGTTTATTACCCATTTGTGCATCAATGATGTCAAGGGCGTTGAGTTGTGTGCTAGGTTGAATCAAATGTTTGTCAACTTGAGCCATGTCTGCCCTGTCCATATTAGATATTTCCACCGAATCTCTTTCATTCTTCTCCTTCATGTCGAGGGAAATCTGACCTACATTCATTTGCCTCAACGTCTCTGAGTAACCTCCACTCTCCATTCCTAACAGTTCACCATCTATAGCATTGAAGGTTTCTTCTAACGAATTGGTTACTTTTTGGATCTGTTCCTTGCTTAAGGTAATATTATGTTCCCAATCTTTTAACAAAATATTACCTCTAGTTTGTTCAGCGATGGTGAGTCCGGGAGAACCTGCTGAAAATATGTTGTTGGTAGCTATCACTGCCTCTTGAAAAGAGACCCGAGCAACCTCTGCGTTTCTTTCTTTGACAATCAGATTCTCAGAAATCCGATGCACAATCAGGCAATCTTCTCAAATCTCTCTAACTTTGTCTAGCAGACTCTGTTGCGCAGAAGAGATCCTGCCCCGAATATCGATCGCTCGGGATTTAAAAATCTCGATGTCGATCACCTTCCCTTCAGTGACCTCTAACTAAGCCTGCAGCTCTGTGATCATACTCCTCTGCTGACCCGACTGTACCCGACCATCTCGGATCACTGAATTTGCTTGTTCTAATTTGGTTTTGAGGACTTTGATTTCCTTTTTATCGGCCAATCGGGCCAGTTCTATTTCTCCACTTGCCTGACTCTTAGCGCTTTCTGCGGCCGAAGCTACTCGGGCTTCAAGAGTCTTGATCATGCGATTCTTTCTTTTGAGCTGAGTTTTCAGCATCTCGACCGAGAATTGATTCACCGACGCATACGCTCCCAGCGTTCCTGCTATCTCTGTGGCGAATTCATCACTCTTTTTGTTCTTTCCATCGGTCATTACTTTGAATTTTTTGACAGTTGATCCTTCATCCTGGCATAACTCCCTTTTCACAACTGCTTTTCTCTTTTTGTCAAATAAGAACTCATTGGGAGGGAGTTCTTCTGCTCTGATGGGCCTTAGTTCTTTACTGAAAATCCATCCTTCTATATTCCCTTGCGTTGACTGCAAAGGGGTGACATAAGTGATAGGTTCCCCGATTTGCTTCGCCACCTTTCCTTGTGTGTCGAGTGAGTCTTGCTCCTTCGGAGGATCAGAGGTCTTCGTCTCTATCTCTGGATTCTGAGTCTCCGGCGGGTCTGTGTTTTTTACTTCCACCTCTGGACTATGTTCCTTGGGTGGGTCAATAGTCCCTTCTTCTGTTTCGGGATTCTTCTCCTGCTCGGGATTCTTTTCCTGCTCGGGATTCTTTTCCTGCTCCCCTTCCTGAAATTTTTTGGGGTTGGAAGTTTGCCCCACAGAGCTTTCAACCTCCTTCTCTTTATCCTTGGAAAGAACCAAACCTCCCAGCACAATGGGGAGACATCTTTTTCTATGCTCCTGAAACCTTAAAACAGAGGCCCTATCTTCGGGTGCTAAAGATTTGATTCGATCAAGCACTTCCCCATAGGACCTCGCCCCTCGGAAAATATCATCCGAGGGTGAACACTCATGTTCAAACTTCTTCAATCCACAATTTGCCAAATGAGTGCTTACAATTCTCTTAAGATCATGCTTTTTGTACTCAATAGAGACCAAACTCAAGTCTTCTAAGGTTGCAGCTTCAACCTTAGCATGTCCAAAATCCAATAAGGAATAAGAATTTAGCCGAATAGGGAAAAATGGCCATACCTTCTTCGATGATGCTTTGAGCTCTTTACTCACTCCGCCAATCACTGTTTTCCGAGCAATCTCATGACAGGCCAGCTTGTCGGGGATGAACAGTGGTAGCGCCAGAGGAGGAACAGCAGCTCCGAACACTCTAAAATAGGAGAACTCTGCTTCTACGTACTAGTCTGTGATACTGCTCAGATTCACAGCAATGCTATCCAAGATGCGAGGTGGTGATAGCCCAAAAATGGTGGTGTGCAGAGGCACCATTACCCAGTTGAAAATCTCATAAATAAATTTATTTGCATTATTTTCCCACAGTTTATCGTGGTACTCATGTACAGTTTTTTCTTGGGTTGGACTCCAAGCCCAATTCATCAAAGGGAAAGGTGTCATGGAGCATATCGCGTCCATGACATACGCAGACATGAAGAATGAGGATGGTCTCCCAGCTGCTTTTTGCTCCTGGTACTCTATGACCCTGTTGAACAAACTGTCGGAGAGTATCCTCACCCAATTGAATGAGGAACCTTCTGTACCCGAAAGATGAGAGGTACCCACTGGATGTAAAAATGCACGGTATCCTCCCTTCCGAAAAGTCAACATGTCATCATCGCCACATACATATATTGTGGCTCCAGCGAAGAAATTGAATACATGCCCTTGTCATTCGCTCTGAATGTCGCGGAGCGCAAAACCCAATCTTTTATCAAACCAGGCATGGTTTTGTCATATTCTTCGCACTCCTTCTTTTTGAATTCCTCCAGGAATTTAGTGCCATATGTATATTCAGAAGTTGCTGGGAGCTTATACATAGATTGGATATGCTCTGGTCTGAAAGTCTCGACCGTGGTCCGTTGGTCATTTATGATAGTTCTGGTCTGAAGGTCTATGTGATCCAACACCCATCGGATCATGTCGTAGTATGGGAGCAACTGTGGTCTGGTTTCAACCAGGTGCATACCAGACTGAACAATTGTCTTGTATTTAGTGTTCAGGTCATCCTTTACAAAATCATTGTCATTGTCATCGGAGTCTGAATAGTTCACCAACTCAGATTGCAGAATATCTGAAATAAACGACCAGGTGGGTACGGAGCCGCTAGTCCGAGGTGAAGTATCTGAGACGTTGTCTGGACCCTGCGCTGCAACCTCGGCATTCGCTTTCGCTGCTCTCCTTGGAGCCATGTCTGAAACTTGGGTTTTTGTTCTTCTGCGATAGACCTATGTATACATGCGAAATGAGTTCCCTCAGAGAAAGGTGGGCTTTGTGCGCTTATGAAAAATGTTTAAAATAGAATGAAACTCTCGTATATATTTGAAAACCCTATACCTTTTGAAATAAGTCTGTCAAATCGCAAATAAAACCAAATTTATTGTATAAATCTGATCTTATTTATTCGTGGATTTACCCTAATTCTTCATTAATGTCATCAATGTTCGGTGGCTTGACAAGCAGTCGGGTTATGGAGAGCAGGTAGCTACCTCGTGAAGTGTGAAAACCTCGATGTGTGAGACGTATCTCGTTTTAGTTTAAAAATTCAAATCTTAGGGACTTAAATCATTTTCTCGCTTTTCGCCGCATCCTGAATTTCCGTTTAACATTTTGACTTTTCAACTCGTGAGATTGCGAGTGCCGATTTTAGCTTAATTAACAGTAACCGTGAATTTGGCACATCCTTAATTATATAATCAATTTATTCGCCATATCGTGACTCGGATCTTTGAAGACAGATTTTTGGGAGAATGACATGCCGAGTCGCGATATCGCGATGTGGCGATAATTAAGGCTCAAATTATGGGAAGAAAATCTTAGATTAGGCTACTAATTAATATTGTTATAATCATGACGCAACCTCATGAATCGGGGTTTTAGGAGCTTTAACTTTATGAAAGAAAGTGCCGAGTGGTGAGGTGCCAAGAACCAAATTCAACCCTGGTTAGTTTTTTACCTTTAATTTCTGACCAAGGTTATTACAGGGTTATCGTGTTCTCGGCTATCGGGGTTGTAAGAACAAAAAATTGGGTTTGAAGCATGCCAAGGCACGAAACCTCGATGACATCTAATCATGGGTTAAAGGTTTTACCCTGGTTAATGCCTTGGGCGAAAATTAAAATCGAGTTCGCAGTTTCGCGACTCGGGACTTGTGAATTGAAAAATTAAAGTGTCCGACTTGCGAGACACCGAAACAAAACAAAAGAGTGAACCTATTTGCAAGAATGGATCTGTTTTGAAAGTAGGAAAAGCATATATGTTCAGGCGACAAGATTTCAGAGTTTTAAGATCTCAGAAGAAAGTCAACTTAGACTTCAAGTTTCGAAAATTGAAAATTTTTTTGGAGGGTAAAAAACAAGGGCGGCTCCAACATAGGCTCCAACTAGGGATCCCGCTTCCCTGTGAGGTGGGAAGAATAGTAGACCAGGTGCCAAAATTGGGTAAATGGAGTCACAGGCTAAAATCAACAGAAAAATTCAAGGAAAAAGATAGAAGGGGAGGGAAATCTTCGCTTTGTACCCCAGAAATTTTTTCGAACTCAGATAATTTTCTAAACGTAGCTAAAGTCACTTTCACAACTTTCTCTTTCTTACTACTAACTTTGGGGATGCTTTAAGACAGTCAAAACGACCCTAGGATATTCAACAGATCTTACGATTCTCAACTTGCGTTAAAAAATGCTATTATATAATTTAACATAGGGAAGTCCCATCAGAATTTGGGGAAATGATCAGGCTTTCAGAAAGTGTTGGTTACCGGAGTAGATTTATATTTATGTGTAACAACCTTATAGATCTCTCAGACATCGCTTCACTGCCAGCGAGCCTGTTCAGTACTCCGGTGAAGTTGTCTGACCCCTTTTTCACTGAATTTCTTTTCACCACTTTGGAAAATATTTATGCGTTTAAACGCTAAGACGAGGGCAATCATTTCTGTATTTCCTTTCATCGTATTAATGGACTAGGTGGGGGCAATCATTTCTGAATTTCCTTTCACCACCTGTGTTAGTATTTACTTTTAAAACACGAAGATGGGAGCAATTAGTTTATATCAGGGCTGAGATCTGTGTAATATTTTTTTATCAGAGGTCTGTCAACTTATTTTGATTACTTGGTACCAACCTTCCTTTGACCCTCACAAGACCTTTGGTTCTTAGGGAGACAGGGGAGAATAATAAAATTTTAAGGAACATCCTGTTCAAGCAAGCTTTGATTTTTTCGACGCTGTTGAAAAACCTAGGAAAGTTAGGATCACTATAAACGTTCCTTAGCTTAGCAGAATATTAAGTAGTTGTGAGGACCATCTTTCTTATTAAGATCTGTTTCAAAATCCCTAAGGTTTAAAACAAAAAAATTTTACTCCTTTACAAAGACTCGGGAAGATAGTGACTTGCTAAAGTTAGGCCCAAATATAGACAGAAAACAAGGTAGCAATTCAATGGCTTAATATACAAAAGGTCACAACAGTTTGGGACTGGTTTTCGGATATATTTAGGAACAAAAATTATGACTGACTGTTTTTGGATTTTAATATATTCACTCAAATTATTTGGTTTGAGGATTATGAAGCCAAAAATAATCCTGTTATCTAACTTTTTATATTGCAATTTGAACAATATTACCTTAGATTGCTAAAACAGCCTTTCATGACCTGAGTATTGAGAAAACTCACCTCTGTCTTTTCTTTTCAATTTCTTTGTGGACTATGAATTATCTTATGTATCACCTGTTTTATGTCGTCCTATTTCCAACACCGATCTGCACTTTATTTCTTCAGCTAGTTTCATCTGCAGCTGGAATCCTGCAAAAACAAATATGAATTTGATTTAAAATGTGTTGAGAGTTTAGGAAGAAAAACCAAAAATTAAAAATAAATGCTTGAGCAAAAACATAAATATGTACAAAAACTCATAATAAAATTTATTTATTTACAAATACATATATACAATTTCTTATTTTTTATTTTATTTTATTTCCTTTTTCATCCAACGACTGTCATGTCATGTAGTGCTTTAGATATCGCCCGTTGACAGGGGTGCTGAGAAATTCTCCATCAATATTTTCCAGAAGAAAGGAATTTTTTCCTTCTGGAGCCGAGACCGTGAATGGTCCATACCAAAGGTGGTCAAATTTGCCATGTTTTGTGGCTTCTTCCCTTGTCACATCCCATATTAACACCAAGTCACCTGGGAGGAACTCTCTGTCTTTTTCCTTGAAATCGAACAATGCTTTCACATCGTCCTGGTATTTCTGCATTTTCTCATCAACCTCCACTCTGAGCTGTTGAACCTCAATCAGTTGGTTAATTCTTCTGGTTACATGATTGGGCTCTTCGTTTTGATCCTGCCATAATTTCATCACTGGCAATGCTAAGTTTATAGGCAGAACTTCCTCGGTCCCATATACCATCTAAAACGGTGAAATGCCGATAGAACTTTTAGTGCTGATGCAGTTTGCCCACAATGTGTGCTTCAAAAGTACATGCCAGGACCTCTTGTTTTCGTTCAGTACCTTTTTTATTACGTTTACCAGGCTCTTATTAGATGATTCAGCCAACCCATTTCCTTGAGGGTAATAAGCAGTGGAATGGCCGAGAACGATACTTTATTTCTGGCAGAAGTCGATCATAGCCATGGACTTGAAAGCCTGGGTGTTGTCGGTAACAATCTTTTGGGGACACCCGAATCTTGACAAGATGTTATCTTCCAAGAAGTCAATCACCACCGAGTCTGTTGCCCTTTTGGTCGGAATTCCTTCCACCCACTTTGTAAAATAATCTGTGGCCGTTAAGATCCACTTATGCTGAGCACTGGAATGGGGATTAATTTCCCCTATAAAGTCTAATCCCCATTGTTGAAATGGGGCTTCAGTTTTGACTGGAACGAGTGGTAGTGCAAGGAGTTTCTGCTTACCAGGGAATATTTGACATGAGTAACAGGCACGTACTTTGGCATTAACGTCCGAAAATAGTTTCAGCCAATAATATCCGGCCCTCAAGATCTTGTAGGCTGTGGCTCTCCATGCATGGTGTCCTCCACAGATTCCTTCATGAAATTCCTCTATGACCCGTGGAGTTTCCGACTCAACCAGACAGACCAGTAAGAACCCGAGTGGATCCTTCTAGTATAGTTGATTTTA
Source organism: Picea sitchensis (assembly GCA_010110895.2). Lineage (NCBI taxonomy): Eukaryota > Viridiplantae > Streptophyta > Pinopsida > Pinales > Pinaceae > Picea > Picea sitchensis. Next base: position 9,722 of record SNQJ01S0141436.1, read on the forward strand.
TGAGATGCAATACTTTACAGAATGGAGTTTTAAAGTTCTATATTTGGCTGGTGTTAGTCCATCTGGACATTTCAGGTTTAACAAATAGAAAACTATATCTTTATACCAGCCTGACGACATGAATTTTTCTTCAACCTTGTTTGGATATGTATGGTCATCCGGCTCTTGCAAATGTGTGTCTTTGTCTTCCCCTTGTAGGCAATTGATGTCAAGAGCTCTAAGGTTCAACTCAGCCAAGAGTTTGGCCAGACCCTTTCCCTTTATTAATTTAGTAGGCTTGATTTCCAGATCAAATTATTGTATTTTAGCGAGCCAGCATCCTCGTTTTCCATCACTATCTGGCTGTACCAATATATCCTTCACAGCACTGGTTGGTACGTATGCGATAACTTTCGAATGCAGAATGTAAGTTTTGAATTCTTTTAGCGCTTTCACCATTGCGTACGCATGTTTTTATATTATATCATATTTTAGTTCTGCGTCTCTAAGGATCTTGCTAAAAAACGCGATCGGGCGTTCAAAGCCTTCATCATCTTTTTGCAGCAACACCGCGGCAATAGTATGTTGAGAAGCGAATGAGAAGATGAGGAAATCCTTCAAGTAATATGGGCTTGTTAACACAGGTGCCTCGCTGATGACTTTTTTAATATGCTCGAACAACGCTTTAGCCTCAGTCGTCCAATTTACTCTGCTATCTTTCTTCAGCATTCCTGTGATCAATTTGACAATCTCAACAAAATTTGGTATAAACCTTCGTAAAAAATTTATTGTACCTAAGAAAGATTGAATTTCTTTAACGTTTCTAGGAATACTGATAGTTTGTATCGCTTCAACCCTCTTAGGATCAATCTTGATCCCATATTTAAATACGATATGCCCCAGAAGCTTACCTTCTTGCATAGCGAAATGTGATTTCTTTGGGTTCAAAGATAGACCATACCTGCGGCATTTTTCGAAAGTCTGTTTTAAATGGATCAAATGTTCTTCATCGGTTCTAGAAAAAACCATCAAATCGTTGAGGTAGATTACTACGAACTTATCTCTTTCTCCGACGAAAGCGATATCCATGGCACGCTAGAAGGTAGCCCCTGCATTCATTAAACCAAAAGGCATTTTATCATACATGAATGTACCCCATGGTGTGGTGAAAGCGGTTGTTTCTCTGTCTTGCTCGTTCATGGTGATTTGATTGTACCCAGAAAACCCATCTATCATAGACATTCGATTTGCTCCAACTACCCTTTCTAGGACGTGGTCCATTTTAGGAAGTGGATAATTATCTTTAAGAGAGGACCTGTTCAAGTTCCGGAAATCCACACATAGTCTGATTTCTCCGTTCTTTTTTCTGACAGGGACCAAATTTGCCACCCAGTCTGAGTATCTTAGAGGTACAATTATTTTCACATCTAAGAGCTTCTTAACTTCCTTTTCAATAACGGGCAACAAAATGGGGTTAAACTACCTAAGCTTCTGCCTAAAAGGCTTGACTCCGGGCTTCAAAGGTATATTGTGCTCAATTATAGAAGTATCATATGTTCGAAGCTCATCATAGGACCAGGCGAAAACATCTTTATACTGTCTGAGTAGGTCTCTGTACTGCTCTTTTACCTTAGGAGGGAGGAATTTAGATATCTTTACTATTATGGAATATTTTTCAGTTCCTATGTTGCAATCTTCCACTTCTTCTGGTTGGGGCTGGAAAGTGGACTTCACAGGTATGTCGTTCTGATCGAAGAGTCTTTCCAAAGGAATTAAGCCTTTCGGGATTTGGTTATTTTTAAGGACCAACATGCGATGATCCGCTATTTTTTCTCGGAAGTTTTCAGGATATTCATCTTCTCGCATAATCCACATCGAGTCATTTTGGTTTTCTTGGTCTGGATGGGTTTCAGAGAACTCACCTATTGCCATAAGAAATTTCTAAATTTGTTCGTCATCTTCAAAGACCTTCCAGTGTTGGACATTATCTGGTATAGAGGGCTTATATCTGATTTCAATATGATATTTCAGTTTAACGTTCGTGGGAGGAGAAAAGGTTGAGGCTACTTTAGCCAATGCGTCAGCATGTAGATTTTCTGTGCAAGGAATAGAATGGATTTTTATAGATGAGAAAAAATTCTCCATCAAATCCCAAGCACAATTTTTGTATGTTCTCAATCTGGGATGCTTGGCTAGGTATTGTCGGTTTACTTGTCTTACTATCAATTCAGCGTCACCATAAACTTCTAAGTTTTTTATATTTAACTTATTCGCAGCCTCTAAACCTAAGATTAATGCTTCATACTCGCATACGTTATTGGTGTAATCTACGTCCCACTGCAAATGATATGAGAAAGGAACGATAAACTTACCTTCAGGTGCTACCAAAAGTATGCCAGCACCAGCTCCTTCAGAAGATGAAGCGCCATCGAAGTACATTTTCTAGATACCATTTTTGCATAGTTCTTCAGTCAAGGGGCTAAGATCTTCCTGCTTCATATCAAGTTCATATGGACACCCATCTAAACCATCATCAAATGACAATATGAAATTCCCCAGATCTTGGTCTGCAACGTAAATGGGAAAGTTATTTGGATTCTGAGGATCACTGACAGTATACGCCAATCTTGTTTCTCTGTACAACCGGGTAAATTGACCACAGAATATAGAAATTGTGGCATATGACATGTACAATTGGAGAGAACCCCCCAAATTGGCTCCCCATGATCTGGATAACAACATACCATATTTGGGAGGAATATCTGCAATAACCACATCCTTCAAGACACTCTTGACCGGGACCTGAGCCAGGGTAACAACCAGATATTTTATCATCCCCATACATTTAACCTTTCTCGAATCGAAAGAGTATATATTTCCATAGGGCCTAGTGATCTGGAGGCCCAGCCTCTCCATTATAATTTTGGGCATAACATTATGTCAAGCCCCGGAGTCTAACATACAGTTATGCAGTAAGAGATCATGTATATTCAGGGTGATATAGAAAGGAGCGACGTTATCTTTAGATCCCTCAAAATGAGGACCAAAGGTGATGTTAGGTCTGTCGTCTTCTAGGTTGATAACATCAGAGTGACTTTCTGACTCATGGACACCCATTATTT
>SNQJ01S0141436.1:12872-24852 GCA_010110895.2 Picea sitchensis
TAACCTTTCTTGAATCAAACGAGTATAGGTCTCCATAGGGTCTAGTGATCTGGAGCCTCAGCCTCTCCATTATAGTTTTGGGCATAACGTTATGTGAAGCCCCGGAGTCTAACATGCAGTTATGCAGTAACTGGTCATGTATATTCAGGGTGATATAGAAAGGAGCGACGTTGTATTTGAAACCCTCAAAACGAGGACCAAAGGTGATGTTAGGTCTGTCATCTTCTAGGTTGATAACGTCGAAGTGACTTTCTGGCTCATAAACACCCATCACTTTGGCAATTTTCTTCCGATAAGTGGGGTTTTTTGCTAATTCTACCAAAGGAATCGATATCTTAATTTTATTTAATTCATTTTCAAAATTGTAAGATGTATTGGCCTTGTCCATTTATTTGGTTAAGACTTCTGAGCTTTTTTCTTCCGACTTGTTTGTCTAGATCGCTTTATCACTCGTGACCTTAGTCGAAGAAGTAACTTTATCTATCGGTACTGTTTCCTTTGTTTGGGTTTCATCTTTTTTCACCTTAGACTCTTGAGTCTTTGCTATCTTGACTTTATTGATGGGTAACAATGTCTCTTCCAAAGGAGGTTCATGAGATTGACCCCTTTGCAGGATTTTCTTAGGTTGGTCAGTTGAGGTGGGCTTATTTTTAGATCTCAGATTGTATCTGGGTTGAAAATCAGCCGCTATTATTTCTGTTTTTGGTTGAGATACGCAGAGGTCAGTATGATCACCTTCTTCTTCTTCATTAGACGGTTGAGGAGTATTTAAAGATTTCTCATAGTCTTCCCTGGTCAGAAATGGATGTGAACACACATCACCGAAACATGCAACTTCATCTTCTGAATCTCCGAAATCTTGGAGGTCACTTGCTCCTATAAAATTTTCGTTTTTTAGTGGAGCTTGTATTTTTTGATCTTCATTCTTTATTTGCTTCTGTTGATTTTGGGGATTTGGGTTTCTCCTGAAGTCTCTTTTGTTAGAAGAATCAGCTTTAGCCTGATCCAACTCCATCCTAGAGATTTTTTAGACAGATCTTTAATTATTCAGGCCATATCATCCACTTTGTCGTCAGTGTATCTATTTGACCCCGAAGGACCCGCTGGTTCCCTATAGCGTCTATTATCACGGTTGAGTATTTCTACTTTAGCCTTTAACTTACCCTAAGCCATCATATTAGATTCTATTTCGACAGCATCATCTTGCATTCTATTCAGGGTGGCTCCTCTTCTTTCTCGCAAAAGCAATGCAAAATCAGGTTCGAAAGCTCCCACAAAGGTTACTTTGGCTGAGGGTTCGGAAGGTTTAACAGCGGCTGGAATTTTATTATAAAGTTTGTTAAATCTCAGAATAAATTCCATAATGGTTTCTGAGTTCTTTTTCTTTAGAGACCCAAACTCGGTAAGGTAATATAAGTGATCCTTTCGCTCTCCCCATTGTCTGAGGAAAGCATCTTCAAGGGCGTCATATGTCCGAATAGAAGCTGCAGGAAGACTCCGAAACCAAGTTCGGACCTGTCCCTTGAAGGTCTGGACAAGTAGTATCGAATAGACATCCTCGTGTTCAATACCACAGATATCTGCGAACTGGTCAAAAAAGTTTATATGCTCGGTTGCGGTTAGATCTCCCTCCCCAGTGAACTTAGGAATATTTTTGATGTAGTTGTCAGGTAAATCATGGAGGGGAACGGGTACAACCAGGGGAGCGTATCTCACCGCTACTTTTGCAAATACTATGGGAAGAGGGACATTCGGTTGTCCTCCACCTCCTCCTCCAACGCCTGCCATCGACTTGGGAGTAGGAAATGAGGGTGTAACACACTCTTTTGAATCAGGCAAAACTGGGAAGTTCTGCCAAAGAAAGGCTGGTATGTCAAACGATAAAGATCTTTCTAAAGGGCATTTTCCCTTGTTTATAGATGGAAAAGTCTGATGTGGCTCACCCCTAAACTCCGAGCATTTTGTTTCCGGATCTTTGATATCAGACAGAGGGCTGCAGGAAGTAGGAGGTTCTAAAGGGCATTTAGTCTTTAAAAGTGGGTTTTTAGGTTTATTAACCGAAGTGGTTGCCTCAAACGAGCCTCTCTCTCTTAAAAATTTTTCAGGATTATTAACAGGCGTAATCAGCTTGCCAGTCGGGTTCTGTCTGGTATGATTTCTACCAGACACCAGTTTGTGTTTCAGTGGAGTCACCAAGTGAAATATTAAAAAAGCCTTAAAACTGTGTGCACTCTATGTTCACTATCAAAGAGTAACACTATCAACGAAATAATTTGTCGTTTTCCCAGGGAAAAGATTTCGTAACTTTGCTCCCCGACAACGACGCCAGAAAGATGTTGTTCCCGAGTCTGTACTTAAGGCTTGAAAGTACAGTGTCGAGGCATCCGAAAGTATGATAAAGGTTGATAAATGAATTATACTAACCTTCGGTATAGGAAACTAATGAGTATTTCTACGTTCTTGTTGTCTAGCTTCCAACTGTTCCTGAGTGGTAATATCTTGTTCAATGGCTGCCCATGAACGTTCAAGTTCTTCCCGGGTGTTAGCAGTTTTAAGTATTGTGTCAAAAAGATTTAAAGCGATATGTGTTTGATTAGGTAGTCTAGGTTGAATATTAGGTTGAGTTGCTGCAGGGACAATCATTGAGGAACAATACCAGTAAGAAATGATTTGACGAGAGATTTCAATGCTGTTCAATTCGGTTGAAATAAAGAGAAATTTTTGCATGAAGAGAAAAATAAAAATGCAAACTGAAGGCCCTTTCCTGTAACTGTATTATTTTTAGTAAAAATATGTCGGGTGAGAGAAAAATGTTTAGCTGTAGATGACGTAAGGTTCCTGTCAATAGAAAACTCGCACATACACAGAAGAAGAAACTAGCACAGACATAATTGACATAGTGTAAATAAATATATGATTCTGTAAATGCAAATTGGTCTTACACCCGCTGATAGCTGGTGCAGAGGAAAGACAAGAAACAATTACATAATGATGAAATCCTTTCACTATAGTAGTGGTCCTACTAAAGTATAGTGATATACATCAATTATGAAAAGTGAAATGAAAACGAAACAAGAAACATAACAAAAAAAACTTGTAACACAGTGGCTATGGAATCGGGAATCTTCAACTTTGCTTGTATTAACTTCTTTCATGCAAAAAATCTATTACAATTCTTACCAAAAAGGTCCAGCCCTTTTCTCTTCTTTTTGTGATCTATTTATACAAATTTTGCCTCTCGGTTTTAGAAGAGCGAAATCACTCCATCTGTCCTAATCTATTTTCAAAAAAGTGCTAGGTGCTTGCCTTTGCTTGGATTCAATGCATATGATACATTTGCCCACAAAATGGAATACAAACTGTGAGGGTTCCGTTTGACAGCTGGGAGGAGCAAAATCATTCCATCTCCACTACTTTATTTTGAAAAAGTGCCAGGTGCTTGTCTTCGCATGTATTCGGTATACATGATACATTTGTCCACAAACTGGGACACAATCTGCGAAGGCTCTGCTTGACAGCTGGCCTCGGTAAAATAGCACTCTCGAGCTAACTGTGGAAGTTTATTACCCATTTGTGCATCAATGATGTCAAGGGCGCTGAGTTGTGCGCTAGGTTGAATCAAATGTTTGTCAACTTGAGCCATGTCTGCCCTGTCCATCTTAGAGATTTCTGTCGAATCTCTTTCATTCTTCTCCTTCATGTCGAGGGAAATCTGACCTACATTCATTTGCCTCAACGTCTCTGAGTCACCTCCACTCTCCATTCCTAACAGTTCACCATCTATAGCATTGAAGGTTTCTTCTAACGAATTGGTTACTTTTTGGATCTGTTCCTTGCTTAAGGTAATATTATGTTCCCAATATTTTAACAAAATATTACCTCTAGTTTGTTCAACGATGGTGAGTCCAGGAGAACCTGCTGAAAATATGTTGTTGGTAGCTATCATTACCTCTTGAAAAGTGACCTGAGCAGCCTCTACATTTCTTTCTTTGACAATCAGATTCTCAGAAATCTAATGCACAATCAGGCAATCTTCTCGAATCTCTCTAACTTTGTCTAGCAGACTCTGTTACGCAGAAGAGATCCTGCCCCGAATATCGATCGCTTGGGATTTAAAAATCTCGATGTCGATCACCTTACCTTCAGCGACCTCTAACTGAGCCTGCAGCTCTGTGATCATACTCCTCTGCTTACCCGAATGTACTCGACCATCTTGGATCACTAAATTCACTTGTTCTAATTTGGTTTTGAGGACTTCGATTTCCTTTTTATCGGCCAATCGGGCCAGTTCTATTTCTCCACTTGCCTAACTCTTAGTGCTTTCTGCGGCCAAAGCTACTCGGGCTTCGAGAGTCTTGATCAAGCGATTCTTTCTTTTGAGCTGAGTTTTCAGCATCTCGACTGAGAATTGATTCGCCGACGCATATGCTCCCAGCGTTCTTGCTATCTCTGTGGCGAATTCATCACTCTTTTTGTTCTTTCCATCGGTCATTACTTTGAATTTTTTGACAATTGATCCTTCATCCTGGCAGAACTCCCTTTTCACAACTGCTTTTCTCTTTTTGTCAAAGAAGAACTCATTGGGAGGAAGTTCTTCTGCTCTGATGGGCCTTAGTTCTTCACCGAAAATCCATCCTTCTATATTCCCTTGGGTTGACTGCAAAGGGGTGACAGAAGTGATAGGTTCCCCGATTTGCTTCGCCGCCTTTCCTGGTGTGTCGAGTGAGTCTTGCTCCTTCAAAGGATCAGAGGTCTTCGTCTCTGTCTCCGGATTCTAAGTCTCCGGTGGGTCTGTGTTTTTTACTTCCACCTCTAGACTATGTTCCTTGGGTGGGTCAGTAGTCCCTTCTTCTATTTCAGGATTCTTCTCCTGCTCAGGATTCTTCTCCTGCCCGGATTCTTTTCCTGCTCAGGATTATTTTCCTGCTCCCCTTCCTGACATTTTTCGGGGTTACAAGTTTGCCCCTCAGAGCTTTCAGCCTCCTTCTCTTTATCCTTGGAAAGACCCAAACCTCCCAGCACAACGGGGAGACATTTTTTTCTATGCTCCTGAAACCTTAAAACAGAGGCCCTGTCTTCGGGTGCTAAAGATTTGATTTGATCAAGCACTTCCCCATAGGACCTCGCCCCTCGGAAAATATCATCCAAGGGTGAACACTCGTGTTCAAACTTCTTCAATCCACAATTTGCCAAATGAGTGCTTACAATTCTCTTAGGATCATGCTTTTTGTACTCAATAGAGACCAAACTCAAGTCTTCTAAGGTTTCATCTTCAGCCTTAGCATGTCCAAAATCCAATAAGGAATAAGAATTTAGCCGAATAGGGAAAAATGGCCATACCTTCTTCGATGACGCTTTGAGCTCTTTACTCACTCCGCCAATCACTGTTTGTCGAGCAATCTCGCGACGGGCCAGCTTGTCGGGGATGAACAGTGGTAGTGCCAGAGGAGGAACAACAGCTCTGAACACTCTAAAATAGGAGAACTCTGCTTCTACGTACCAGTCCACGATACTTCTCAGATTCGCAGCAATGCTATCCGAGATGCCAGGTGGAGATAGCCCAAAAATGGTGGTGTGCAGAGGCACCATTACCCAGTTGAAAATCTCATAAATAAATTTATTTGCGTTATTTTCCCACAATTTATCGTGGTACTCATGTACAGTTTTTTCTTGGGTTGGACTCCAAGCCCAATTCATCAAAGGGAAAGGTGTCATGGAGCATATCACGTCCATGACATACGCAGACATGAAGAATGAGGATGGTCTCCTGGCTGCTTTTTGCTCCCGGTACTCTGTGACCCTGTTGAACAAACTGTCGGAGAGTATCCTTGCCCAATTGAATGAGGAACCTTCTGCTACCCGAAAGATGAGAGGTACCCACTGGATGTAAAAATGCGCGGTATCCTCCCTTCCGAAAAGTCGACATGTCATCATCGCCACATACATATATTGTGGCTCTAGTGAAGCAATTGAATACATGCCCTTGTCATTTGCTCTGAATGTCGCGGAGCACGAAACCCAATCTTTTATCAAACCAGGCATGGTTTTGTCATATTCTTCGCAGTCCTTCTTTTAGAATTCCTCCAGGAATTCAGTTCCATATGTATATTCAGAAGTTGTTGGGAGCTTATACATAGATTGGATATGCTCTAGTCTGAAAGTCCCGACCGTGGTCCGTTGGTCATTTATGATAGTTATGGTTTGAAGGTCTATGTGATCCAACGCCCATCAGATCATGTCGTAGTATGGGAGCAACCATGGTCTAGTTGCAACCAGGTGCATACCAGACTGAACAATTGTCTTGTATTTAGTGTTCAGGTCGTCCTTTACAAAATCATTGTCATTGTCATCGGAGTCTGAATAGTTCACCAACTCAGATTGCGGAATATCTGAAATAAACAACCAGGTGGGTACTGAGCCGCCAGTCCGAGGTGACGTATCTGAGACGTTGTCTGGACCCTGCACTGCAACCTCGGCATTCGCTTTCGCTGCTCTCCTTGGAGCCATGTCTGAAACTTGGGTTTTCATTCTTCTGCGATAGACCTGTGTATACATGCGGAAATGAGTTCCCTCGGAGAAAGGTGGGCTCTGTGCGCTTATGAAAAATGTTTAAAATAGAATGAAACTCTCATATATATTTGAAAACCCTATACCTTTTGAAATAAGTCTGTCAAATCGCAAATAAAACCAAATTTATTGTATAAATCCGATCTTATTTATTTGTGGATTTACCCTAATTCTTCATTAATGTCATCAATGTTCGGCGGCTTGACAGGCAGTCGAGTTATGGAGAGCAAGTAGCTACCTCGTGAAGTGTGCAAACCTCGATGTGAGGGATGTATCTCGTTTTAATTTAAAAATTCAAATCTTAGGGACTTAAATCATTTTCTCGCTTTTCACCGCATCATGAATTTCCCTTTAACATTTTGACTTTTCAACTCGCGAGACTGCGAGTGCTGATTTTAGCTTAATTAACAGTAACCATGAATTTGGCGCATCCTTAATTATATAATCAATTTATTCGCCATATCGTGACTCGAAGCTTTGAAGATAGATTTTTGGGAGAATGACATGCCGAGTCGCGATATCGCGATGTGGCAATAATTAAGGCTCAAATTATGGGAAGAAAATCTTAGATTAGGCTACTAATTAATCTTTCTATAATCATGTCGCAACCTCGTGAATTAGGGTTTTAGGAGCTTTAACTTTATGAAAGAAAGTGTCGAGTGGCGAGGTGCCGAGAACCAAATTCAACCATGGTTAGTTTTTTACCTTTAATTTATGACCAAGGTTATTACAGGGTTATCGTGTTCTCGGCTATTGGGGTTGTAAGAACAAAAACTTGGGTTTGACGCATGTCGAAGCGTGAAACCCCAACGACGTCTAATCATGGGTTAAAGTCTTTACCCTGGTTAATGCCTTGGGCGAAAATTAAAATCGAGTTCGCAGTTTCGCGACTCGGGACTTGTGAATTCAAAAATTAAAGTGTCCGACTTGTGAGACCCTGAAACAAAACAAAAGAGCGAACCTATTTGCAAGAATGGATCTGTTTTGAAAGTAGGAAAAGCATCTCTTTTCAGGCGACAAGATTTCAGAGTTTTAAGATCTCGAAAGAAAGTCAACTTAGACTTCAAGTTTCGAAAATTGAAAAAAATTTTGGAGGGTAAAAAACAAGGGCGGCTCCAACAACCTCATTCATGAAAGGTCAAGAGATGTATACAAGATCCAAGGTGAAGTACAACAAGAAGGAAACACTATGTAGTACAACTCCCCGGGAAGAGGAAACTTCAATCCTTGCGGTGGATATAGAGGCTAAGGACGAGGAGGAGGAATTGGCCGAGGCTGAAGATAGATAATTTGTTATAACTGTGTGCAGCAAGGACATCTAGCAAGGGATTATCATAACCCTTGTACTACTTGCAATTATTGCAATTCTTTTGAGCATGTTATAGAAGATTTCCCTATGTTGTTGGCTAAGCTTCAAGAAAGATGAGGACCTCAGCAGAACCCACAAGTACATTTGATATATGTTGAACCTCGCGGAGAAGACTTGAGAGTCATTTTTATTACTTGAGGAGGCGCTACTAGAGGAGAAGATAGAATTATTCAAGGAAAGATCGTAGAAGATTCAGGTATTAGGAAAGCTACGGAGAAGAATCAGGATTTTGATGCAAATAAAGAAAGACAAATCTTTGAGGAAGCAAGACAGGAGTTCAAGAGGGACCAAGGTTCCTCATCAAAAACACAACCAGAAATAAGAGAATATTGAATGCCTCGAGAATTTGATCAGTTGGCTTTTCCGAAGCAAGGAAAAGAGGTAAGCAAGCTCATGGAATTTCTATATACTTGTATTAAGCTAATCTAGTATGAAAACGTTGTAAGGGAACTTCATAATTTAATCAAACAATATGAGCTAGGAAAGATAGACCCCTTGTTGAATAGGGTAGTACACCAAATTGGGAAAACGAGAAGGACAAAAAAATAATTACACTTGAATGCTCAGATAGGAGAGTATGACATAGACTATGTGGTCCTCGACTTAGGGTCGGAGTTTAATGTCATGATGAAGCAAACTTGGGCATTGATGGGAAAACCAAAGTTAGTTTATTCCCCTATAAGGCTTAGGATGGCTAATCAACAAGCTATCAACCCATTTGGAAGATTGGAGCATGTCCCTGTGGACATCGATGGAGTTAGAACCTTTGCAGATTTTGAGGTAATTGAAATTGTTGATGACAACTGCCCTTACTCTACATTGCTAGGAATCGATTGGGCCATTAACAATTCCACTATTGTTGATTTGAAGAAAAGATGTATGACATTTGAACAACATGGCCTTAGGGTCATTGCACCCTTAGATCCAGATGAGGGTCAGCGATACACAGAACCCATAAGAGAAGAAGATCATGCATACAAACTGGAAAAAATCTACAAACTAACAGTCATACAACAGGATTACATCAACCCTACAACTGTCAGGAATCTGAGCTGGTGAAGTGACAACACGTGCTCATTAGATTCAGAAGAAGCATTGGAAAACTGGCAGAACTAGATGTATGAAGTATCTAATAGAATATGTTCTAGATTAACCAGAGAAGTTCACTGGATTGGAACAACAGTAAGTAACTTACCCACATTTGATGGGTTGAACCCCTTAGAAGCCTTCCTATCAGATTTTGAAACAAGTGTACCAATACAACAGATATTGTTAGCAATGGATAAGGACCTGAAATCCACACCAACAATATGCTAGGGGACACATAAAAGAAGCATCACAGACTAGACACAATGTCGAACCTTGATGACAACACAGTTCTTAGCACAAGCAGTAAGTTGCGAAGTTAGGTATACCGGTCGAAGTTTCCCAAAAGACCATGTGTGAAGCTGCGAAGAGGCCTGGAGAGATATTCCTCGAGAACAATGGGTGCACAGATTCATTAACAGATTGGACATGACCCATATCAACTGGTACCTTCAAGCAGAGATGGACCTCGTCACTATAGATTGGGAAGGTATGATTCACAATTTTATCACCACCTTTTTATTTGAGAATGAATATCCTTCAGTAGACCAAGCATTACAGATTGTGAGACAGAAGGTATTCGAAGAGGAATTTAGCCTACCTATGGAATAAGAGGAGGCTGAATGGACTACGCCTCTCCAGAAAATGCAGGGCTGCTACAACATCAATGCCGATGATCTGAGGAAGGTAAACATCACTGAAACAGAAGGCCAAAGAGATGTGGAGGGAACAGGAGTTGAACTATGATTTATTGGCTAGCCAATCAAGATAAAAAAAAGTCAATATTGGAACAAAGGAGACACTGAAGCTTTCCAATATTGAAGATTATTGGGATGCTGCTACCATTGACACGATTACAAAGTTATTGCACAAATATCAAGACTTGTTTCCAACCAAGTTCACTAATATGAAGGGAATCAAAGGACCTATGGAAGATATGAGAATACCTTTGAAACCAGATGTGAAGCTAGTCAAGCAAAGACCCTACAGATTGAACTCGAAATACAAGGAAAAAGTGAAGATTGAGCTTGACAGAATGTCGGAAGCAGGGATTATTGAACTTGTCGAAGAATCAGAGTGGATCATCCCTATGGTGGTACAAGACAAGAAGAAAGGCGAAATCAGAATCTATGTGGACCTTAGAAAGTTGAATGATGCCTGTCTACATGACCCCTTCCCTACACTATTCACAGATGAAGTGTTTGATAATGTGGGAGCTCAAGAAGTATATTCTTTTACAGATGGATTTTCAGGATATCATTAGATCCGGATCACCAAGGAGGATCACCACAAGATTACGTTTTCCACTGAATGGGGATCCTACCAATACACAGTGATTCCATTTGGACTGAAGAATGCCCCAACCATCTTTTCCAGGGTGGTGGTCGAAGTGTTCAAAGACTTTTTGCACAAATTAGAAGCCTAGTTTGATGACTGGATTGTGTTTAGTTTGCTGAAAAACCATATTGAATGTCTAATACCAATGTTGGATAAATGCAGGCATTGCCAAATTGCTTTAAATTTGAAGAAGTGAATCTTCTTCTCACCATTTGGAGTGTTATTGGGCCATATTGTATGCAAGTAGGGATTGTTTGTTGATCCATCTAAAGTTACAATTATTGTTGATTTACCACCTCATACTTTCTTTAAACAATTGCACACTGCGCTAGGACATATTGACTATTATAGGAAATTCATTAAAGGCTATGCCCAAATTATAGCACCAATGGAGAAGTTGTTGAATAAGGACTACTAGTTTGGTTGGACAGATGAATGCCACAGAGCTTCGACACATTGAAAGAGAAGATGGTCACTATGCCCATTCTGGTCTTTCCATATTGGAGAAAAGAATTTCATGTCCATGTCGATGCATCGTCCATTGTATTGGGACCTGTGTTAGCACAGTCGAGAACAGGATACATCGATCACTCGTTAGCCTTTGTTATCAGGAGGCTATCTACAGCCAAAATTAGTTATACCACTACAGAAAGAGAAGGATTAGCCATGGTGTATGTGCTGCAAAGCTTCTGACACTACTTATTGAGAGGACACTTTAAAATGTTTACATATCACTTTGCACTGAAATACCTAGTCAACAAGAGAGTGTTGGGGGGGTGGATATGCAAATGGCTTCTACTATTTCAAGAATATGATTTTGAAAGCATAGTTAAGCCAGAAAGAATGAACAAGGTTCCTAACCACTTGTTGAGGCTGGAACATGGAGAAGAACCCACCAGTTTGGAGGATACACTACCAGATGCACATTTTCTCTCCATTAGGAATATTGATGACCACTTCGTAGACATAGTCCAGTTTCTGTCAACAAGAATGGAACCTAGTGAGTATACAATTCCCTAGAAGAAACAGCTCATGGTGCACGCTGTAGACTTTTCACTTATAGCTGGTCAACTATACAAAATGGGACCTGATGAGATACTAAGAAGATGTGTTATGGAGACAGAGTGACCATTGATCCTTGGAGAAGCTCACGAAGGCATTGTAGGAGGACACTAAGCAGGGAGAGCGACTGCGCAGAAGGTTCTGTGAGCTGGCCTTTGGTGGCCTACCTTACACAGATATGCTAAGGATTATGCTAGAGTGTTATAACCCTAATTTGCACCAGACATGCTTACCTGGCATCATGCCATCTCAGATTCCTTCTTTGCCAAAACAGTGCTGAATAACTCTTCTTAAAACCCCCTTTTATAAAGTCCCACGCGCCCTGCTCGATTATTGCACATGTGTACATGCTAGTTGACCCAATACAACCCGCATGTATCTAAAAAAGAACGGAAAAAGGAAAGTTGTTGATGGAACACACAACTTTGGGTAAGTTAACTAAACCTTTTGGCCATGCATGGCCAGTCACTCAACCAAATACCTAACTTATTCTAGCCTATAAAAGAAGGGTTAGGGGTCCCATTTGAAAGGGGGAGAATCATATTAAAGAAACTATAT
>SNQJ01S0141438.1:11224-34225 GCA_010110895.2 Picea sitchensis
AATAGATCAGCCTAAAAACATTGGTGACATGGGTCTTTTTGTGTTTGTTATCTCTATGTCCCTATGCTTATGATTTTAGGTTGTATTAGTTTAATTCTTTCTTATAGTTTTGTTTTTCTTTCTCTAACTCTTTCCTCTACAGCTATCTTGCTCAACAATACCCAACTGGGCATGCAAGCACCTCTTATTTTCTCACCAAGGTGACGAAAAAGGTGCAACACTTGGGCCATGTTATTTCTAAAGAAGGAGTGGAAATAGACCCTGATAAGATCATATATATTATGGAATGGCCTACTATTACACATTATTCTCGTCATCCCTATGATCATTAATGATGTAAACCTGTCTGTTGCCTTCAGAAGGGTCAGTGGCCTGAATTCCTAAATAAAGAAGGGAAAATAACTTTTCTTGAGAGAAGAAGTTGTGTTTTCCTCTATAAAAACCCTATTTTGGAGGATTTTTGTGGGTTGAACCATAGCTATGGTGAAGAAATTCCTCATTTTCACAGGCTGCACTATAGCTAGGGCATGGAGTTTCTGCAGGCTATACTATAGCTAGGTCGCGACGGCCTTTGTACATGGGAAAAATGAACATTTTCTTGATGCTTCTAGAAGGAGAATCTTCTATGGTGAGGTGGCCTCCGAATGGTTTTGATATTACTCACTTTCATGATTTAGTGGGATCATCCTAACCTCCTCACCTTATCCTCTTCAGCTTATAAAAGGAGAGGAACTCTCATGGAGAAATCTAGCTTGATTGGGTTGGAAATTCTTTGAGCTTGTTAGCTTAGTTAGATTGGCTTTGATCTTTGATTTATCAAGATAGATTATGAGTAGCTATCAGATCCATGGTCTCAGAATCCTTAGATAAAGAAGTGTGTGGGAAGCAAGAAACTGTTGGAAGGAACCTTAGGACATCAAGGCATCTAGTTGTAATCTCTCTTCCTATTATTAATATAACACAGTGGCATGTTTCTTTCCCATATAATTATCTTTATTTTATTTCATAATTCCTTGATCATATGCATAGGTTGTCATTGAATATACTCTCTCTGCTTTCACTTTGGTTGGTTTGTGTCTCACTGTAGTATCAGTATCACAAGATCACTGTAGCGAAACAGGAACAAAAAAGACATAAGAAAGAGACATTTAAAGGTATGTATATCATCTTTTGTTCGGTAGTAAATTTGATGATTAGAGCCTAGGGAAAGCACCATGTCCTATCGTGTTTTGTTATAGATCTAGGTGGATCTAGGGGGATTAGTCTATGTCTGCTTTCACCGATTTACCCGATAACAAAATTGGCGACTCCACTGGGGATACAAATGTTTTCCTAGTTTTCCTTGTTTTCTTGCTTTGATTGCTTGGTTTCTATTTTCTGAGTCACTGGAAGATCCAACTTGACTCTCTGACTGTTAAAATTCATTGGAAAACCTTCTCAATTTTTATTTTTTTCCATTTTTGTTTGATTTCCACACCTTGCTTTGAGGGATAGTGTGGTGACCTAGGATTTTCGCGCCCTACCTATTTTGACCAGTGCGGAAACGCTGCGCCCTACCCATATCTGGCCCGTGGAAATCAGTGATTTCCGCACTGTGCTAATCTTCTAGCCTGTGGAAATTGTAAAATTCTTGATTTTTTATGGTTTTCCTTACCCAAACCTTGGATTTGGTTTTGGGGTGATTTTTTGGGTTTGATTATGATTTGTTTACAGCCTACTTGATAGTTTTTGATATGCTCTTAGACATCTTTGCTTTGTTTTCTTTTGAAAGATTTGATCTCTTCCTTTGAGTGTCTTTCAGTTACAAAGCCTTGTTTTTCTTTAGAATTGTTTAGTGAAAATAACACTTCTTTTTTATGAATAACTCGTGGTAAAAGAGAAACTTTGTTTGGGTTGTTTTTGTTTTGAAGTGATTTGCTATTTATTTTAGCTATCTTTGAAAAACAAATCTTACTTCTTTATTTGCATTAGATTGGGGGCATGTTTGGTCAGATCAAACAAAGGAGGTGAATATTGCAGCAAGGATTTTGATCATTATTATTCATACCATGGGATTCATAGAGATAATACAATTCCAAGAAAACCACAAGAAAATGGTGTGTCAAAAAGGATGAATAGGACAATCGTGGAGCATGCAAGGAGTATGAGATTGCATGCAGGGTTGCTCTTACAGTTTTGGGAAGATGTTGTAGATAAAGATGTTTACTTAATAAACAGATTCACTTCAAGCTCTTTGGATCATGGCATTCCAGAGGAGGCATGGACAAGTAAAAAGGTAAACTACTCATTTCTGAAGACTTTCAGTTGTGAAGCATTTGTCCATATTGATAAAGAAAATAGAGCAAAGCTTGAAGAAAAATAGAAGAAGTGTACCTTTATTGGATATGTTGTTAATGATTTTGGTTATCACTTGTGGGATTATGAAAATAAAAAAATTATTAGGAGTAGAGATGTCATATTCAATGAGAAGGTCAAGTACAAATATCAGTTACAGGGAAAGAAATAGGAAAAAGAAAAACCAGAATACACAGTGCTTGATGAGATCACTGAAAAAGAAATTCCAAAGGTACCAAAAAATCGAAATTTACAACAACAGGACCAACATGTACCTCAAAATCCTGCAAGTGTTGTTATAATATCTACCAGTTTAAGTAGAACCCCTGAACGATACTCTCCTTCATTGTATTATTTATTGTTGATTGATTCTGGTGAACCAGAAAGTTACGAATAGGAAATGCAGTTAGACACTAAAAATAAGTGGGATAAAGGCATGAAAGATGAAATGGATTCCTTTGTAAATAACTATATTTGGGACTTGGTTCATGTAACACCCCATTTCCCTAGTTTGTAAATATAACTATATTGGCCAAGAGACTATGGCAAGCTCAAATGTGTGAATGTTTGATTTGATGGACCTTTGTATAAAAGGTCGATGAATGTAAATTATGTTATTTTAATAGAAAATGGATAAGTGTTGCATGACTACTGGAAAGGAGATGCGCTAAGAGAGACCATGAATGGTATGGAAGGGATGGTGGAGGGGACCAAGAATGGTTGCGTTAACCTCCATCGGACCAGTACTTTGCTGGATTTAATTGCTTAGGATCAGAACAACCCTCTGACCTAGGAATGACTTACAGTTAGGCTGGTAGGTGGGAAGACCACCTGAAGAGTTAATGAGGTGATGGAGAAGACCGCCCATCTGTAAGGCTTCCAGACCTGACCACCGACTAGGAATTTGGGCCACACACAATCTTGTTGAGAAAGGAAAGAAAGGAAGGCATCATGGATAGAGAGAAAGACCTGCAAAGAGGGAAGAGATGAGAGAAAACACTCTCTTGTTTGAGGAAGAACTGTGAAAACAGTGTGTTCTGATCGTGGGAAATAGAGACTGATTCAGAAGAAGGAGAGTAACCTTCGTCCCTATCTATTTATGTTCTAGAAGAAGAGAGTCAATATCAAAGAATTGTGGTCTAGATTGAGGGTGGCTAGTGGTAAATCCGTTAGGAGTGACTGAACCTATGGTTGGGTGGAAATGGGCACCCCTTCTAGCAGTCGCCTCATGTTACCTGGTTCTGATAAATGTTTTCATACTTTATGAATTGAATTGGGAATTAATGGTTTCATGCATGTATTTACATATCTATAAATGGATTTTGTGTTGAAATGGTTAAGTTATATGTATACATTGGCTTCCTTGAAAAATTATGCTTCTGCTTTTCCCGTATGCTCCAGTTTAACTCTCGAAGGTGTTTTCCCTAGGGAGCTACCTCACATCTTTGGAGTCGGACAAAGCCTCTTGACACTGCTACCACCTTAGTAACCTCACGAGTTTACCCCATCCTATTTCAGAACTTAAATTTCTGTGAGTTAGGAAGGCGTTTCCTTCAAACAAGTAGCCTGAGAGACCTTGAACATGTGCCCATGGCCTTAACAAAAACCCATCTAAGAGTATATATCATAGCCCAAGATTCATCTTAAGGTCCATGTGACCTAGGTCTAGGAACCCCACGCTAAGCCCGAAAGGAGCTAGCTCATAATGGTTTCAGAGTTTCAGGAGTTCGATGCCCTGGGATGTCAAACTTCATGATAGTCAAAGTTATCCGAACTCCCTGAGTAACAAGAGCCATATATGAATCAAGAATATGACATAGAAGATGAATGTGAGCCATTCATTGGGAGGAAAACCTATATCAGTCATCAGATCAACTCAAAGATCCACTTTAGTTAACGGATCAAACACTAGTCGCTCTATTAGATCGATGGTTGGGAATCATTGCGGAGCGTGAAGGTGAAATTAGCGGATGTGATAGTTCACACCCTGAAATAAACCAATGTCATTGATCTTGCCGATGTGGAGCATCAACAACCATGATTAGACAGAATTGGGCGAGCACTTTCCAGATTGCAGAGATTGGGCCCCGCAATCACTGTGAAGCATCGATTTGTGAAAAAAGACCGAGGTTTGGGAATCATTGTGGAGTGCGAAGGATAAATTTATGGATGTGCTAGTTCATGGCCCGCAATCATCCAACGTCATTGATATTGTTGAGGTGGAGAATCAATGAACAAAATTAAACAAATTTGGGGGAGCACTTTTCAGATTGTGGAGATTGATCTCTCTAATAAAGAGAGAGCATGTTAGGGCCCCATAATCACTGTGAACCATCGATCTGTGAATAAATCGGTATTGGTCAGATCTCGACCGGTAAAATATGAGGGAGGTTGAAAGATGATCAGACCAGAGCGATGAGGTGTAGTGAGGCCATCCATGGTGACATGGATTTAATCTTGACGAGCCACGTGCCACTTGGATTCATGCGCACCACATACCATATAGCCCCTTTGGAACGTTATACATGTCATCCCAGAAGAGGGAACGTGTCGTCCCTGACCCAACTACATGTCAGCCCCTAGAACATGCCTCCCTTGCCCACATGGTTGGTGAAATGACTGGTATTTTAGGAGTTAGAGACTTTGAGACTCCAGAGGATTTGAGGTGCTTTAAAAATCCTCGGAAGTGTCGAAGTGGATCCTAGCCATTGGCACAGGAAGGCAAGTGGTTGTAGATCATTAACTTCGGAGAAGAGTACTCCGAAGGAACATGAGGAGTGAAGCCCCAAAGTGACGAAATCCATCGTAACCATTTTTTGGAAGGGGACGCATGGCACTTGATATCAGGGAGAAAATACTTTGGAGCTTACAAAAATATCGAACACCGAAGTCCCAAAGTGAATCAGGGCCATCAAAATATCTAAGGACATGCGACGTTGGATTGTGAACTTCATATCATTTCCACTCCGGAGGATTCACACGGTGGTTTTCTTGGCATCTGGTCATATACTGCAGTCATATGAGAGTATAGATGGATGGAAGAGCCCGAAGAACTTGGGAGAGGATGTCTTCCATATCTGAGCTCTGTTCGGAGCATGGAGACCATGGCTGGAAATATCTAGAAGAACATAATGGAATAGAGACCCCGAATGGGGGTTTTGATTTTCTGAAGAAGAATGAAATTTTGACGCCCCACCATGGGGGTGTTACAAATTGGTATCAGAGCATGGTTACAACACTTGGCCTGCTTGGGCTCATCGACAAGTCTCTTAAAAACTGTGTTTAAAGAAAATCTTAAGGTACTCTAGCAATCGGTGAATCACGGGAAACCACAAGTATAAAGGATGGCGATGCGCCATGAAGTGGGGGATGGATCCCATAATAGAGAGGAAGAGCTTGACAAGAGGAGTATGATGGAGACCCCTTTGGATCTAGCTGAAACTGTAAGGAGCCTTATGTCCAAATTATAGAGTTGCAAGGCTGACAATAAGAGATTGATAAAGGATAAAGAAAAACAAACGGAAATCAATGTAGTCTTGCTGTAGAGATTATCCGATATACAGAGGCAGCTGCAGCATGGACTTGCAACCAATCATGTGGACCAACGACATATAGAGAGAAGTCAAAGTCCACCTGAAATATGAAAGCGTGGTCCCATAAGTGGCCAGACATGGAGAAGCACCTCAAGGAAGGCCCAACCTTGAGGTAGGGAATGCTCATCAGGAGAGTCCTTTGGAAAGGAAACATGCAACTCTGAGGGATATTCTAGTAGAAAAACTAGCTCACATTCTCAGAAGAAAGGAAAGAAGTGAAAGCCTTAAAAAATTCATGACCCTGAAGAGTTCAAGAAATCCAAACCACCCTCTTTCAATGGAGATATTGAGAAAGGGGAAGAGGAAGAAGCTTGGTTGGTTGGCTTAAAGAAGTACTTCAGAGTTCATGACTATTATGAAAAATTGAAGGCTCTAATAGCCATCTTCAACCTGAAAGGAAAGGATTCCATTTGGTGGGAAGATATTAAGAATGTGAAAAGAATCCATGAAAAGGACTTATCATGGAAACAATTTGAGAAGTACTTCAATAAGAAGTATCTCTTAGAGAAATACTTTGATGGGAAGACTAAGGGGTTTTATGAACTCAAGTTGGGACAACTCATCATAGAGGAATATATCAATAAATTCCTTGATCTGTCGAGGTATGTACACTACGTAAAAGATGAAAAGGTAAAATTCCAATGATTTATGAGTGGGTTACCTCAGAACTACTGGAAAAAGATTGATTTTGACGAGACAAATACCTTAGAAGACACTATCCAGAAGGAAAGGTATTTTTATGAACAGTTCGAGCGTCAAACAGAACCTCGCGAGGAATGGAAGAAGAAGAGTAGTTCGGGGTTCAATAAGAAGGGGTTTAAATCCTCAAGATTTAAGGACTATAGGAAGGATTGAAGGATGAGCCTTCCTACCTGAAGTGTGTATCAACAGAATTTCCCCTCTTAGAGTGGAAATAAACATTTTGAATCACCCCTAGGAAAGATTGATATCCCAAATAGAGAACCCTTGAAATGTTGGGGTTGAGAATAAGAACATATGCTGAGGGATTTCCCACACATAAAACAAAATAGTAGGAGAGTCTACAACATCTAAGAATCTATCATAGTCAATGATGTGGCTAGGAGCATGCCACATATTTATGCGACTTTGGATAATAAACAAGTCAACCACCAAGCTTTAGTGGTGGAGATGCAAGGTATGATTTCCAATCGTCTAATATCTATTTTAATTGAACCTGGTTCTAATTTGAGTTATGTGGCCTCTAAGACTGTTGATAAGTGTAAACTGCAACTAGTTAGACATGTTAATCCATGATTGGTACAACTAGCCACCGGAACCAAATGAAAACTAGCAGAGGTCATACCATATTTCCAATTCATCATAGATGGATTTCCAACCCAAGCGACCCTTAACATACTTCCCCTAGGGTCTTATGACTTGTTGATTGGTATGGACTGGTTGGCTACTTATAAAACTAAGTTGGACTATTACCATAAAAATTTAGAATGTGTAAATAAATAAGGGATAAAGTTGACCCTCCAAGGGATTCAGAAGCCTGTCTCAGTGAGACAAATATCATCCCTTCAAATGAAAAAGTATTGCATAAAAGGATGTCCTCTATATGAAATACAGGTGTTGGAATATGTTGAGGATGACAAACTGAACCTAGAGGACCACCCCATATTAAGAGAGTATATAGATGTGTTTCTAGAAAAGGTATCAGGTCTACCTCTGAGAAGGGACATTGAATTCTTGATAGAACTTGCACTAGGATCAGTGCCAATGTCTAGGACATCCTATAAGATGAGTACACCCAAGCTAGTTGAGCTCAATCTATAGCTAAAGGAAATGATGGACAAAGGATACATCCAACCCAGTTTGTCTCCATGGGAAGAACCAGTCTTGTTTGTGAAAAAGAAATATGGCACACTTTGACTATGCATAGATTATAGAAAACTCAATAAGACAACCATAAAGAACAAGTACCCCTTACCAAGAATTGATGACTTGTTCGATCAATTGGGGGGTGCTTCCATTTTCTCAAATATTGACTTGAGGTATGGATACCATCAAGTTTGAATCAAGGATGAATACATCCACAAAATGACCTTCAAGACAAGGTATGGTCACTATGAATTTGTAGTGGTGCCATTTGGAATAACCAATACCCCAACCACTTTTATGTGCTTGATGAAAAATGTATTCAACAAATTCCTAGACATATTTTTATTGGTTTTCATTGCTGATATCTTAATCTACTCCAAGAACATAGAAGAGCATGATGAACATCTTAGACTTGTACTTTGAGTACTAAGATAGCATCAACTCTATGCTAAATTTAGCAAGTGTGACTTTTTCCAGAAGCAAGTACATTACTTGGGCCATGTTATTTCTAAAGAAAGAGTGGCAATAGACCCTGACAAGATCATATCCATTATGGAATGGCCTATTGTTACATATTATTCTCATCATCCCTATGGTCGTTAATGATGTAAACCTATCTGTTGCCTTCAGAAGGGTCAGTGGCCTGAATTCCTAAAGAAAGAAGGGAAAATAACTTTTCCTCAGAGAAGAAGTTATGTTTTCCTCTGTAAAAACCCTATTTTGGAGGATTTCTGTGGGCTGAACCATATCTAGGGTGTAGAAATGCCTCATTTATGCAGGCTGCACTATAGGTAAGGCACAGAGTTTCCACAGGTTGTACTATAGCTAGGTCACGACAGCCTTTGTACGTGGGAAAAATGAGCATTTTCTTGATGCTTCCAGAAGGAAAAGATTCTATGGTGAGGTGGCCTCAGAATGGTTTGGATCTTACTAGCTTTCATGATTTAGTGGGATCATCCTAACCTCCTCACCTTATCCTCTTTAGCTTATAAAAGGAGAGGAACTCTCATGGAGAAAGCTAGCTTGATTGGGTTGGAAATTCTTTGAGCTTGTTAGCTTGGTTAGATTGGCTTAGAGATTTTCTTTGTCAAGATAGATTGTGAGTAGCTATCAAATACATGGTCTCAGAATCCTTGGAGAAAGAAGTGTGTGGGAAGCAAGGAACTATTGGAAGGAACCTTATGACATTAAGGCATCTAGTTGTAATCTCTCTTCCTATAATTAATATAATACAGTGGCATGTTTCTTTCCCATATAATTATCTTTATTTTATTGCAAAATTCCTTGACCATATGCATAGGTTGTCATTGAATATACTCTCTCTGCTTTCACTTTGGTTGGTTTGTGTCTCATTGCAGGATCAATATCATAAGAGCACTGAAGTGAAACAGGAACAAAAAAGACATAAGGAAGCGACATTTAAAGGTTTGTCTATCGTCTTTTGTTCGGTAGTAAATTTGATGATTAGAGCCTAGGGAAAGCGCCATGTCCTGTCGTGTTTTTTTCTAGATCTAGGTGGATCTAGGGGGATTAGTCTATGTCCAAATTCACCGATTTACTCGATAACAAAATTGGCAACTCCACTAGGGATACAAACGTTTTCCTAGTTTTCCCTGTTTTCTTGCTTTGATTGCTTAGTTTTTGTTTTCTGAGTCACTGGAAGAACCAAATTGACTCTATGACTGTTGAACTTCATTGGAAAACCTTCTCAATTTTTATTTTTTTCCATTTTTATTTGATTTCCACACCTTTCTTTAGGGGACAGTGCATCGACTTAGTATTTCCGCACCCTACCTATTTTGACCAGTGCGGAAATGCTATGCCCTACCCATATCTGGTCCATGGAAATCAGTGATTTCTGCACTGTGCTAGTCCTCCAGCCTACGGAAATTGTGAAATTCTTGATTTTTGATGGTTTTCCTTACCCAGACCTTGGATTTGGTTTTGGGGTGAATTTTTGGTTTTGATTATGATTTGTTTACATTCTACTTGATAGTTTTTGAAATTCTCTTAGCCATCTTTGCTTTGTTTTCTTTTGAAAGATTTGATCTCTTCCTTTGAGTGTCTTTCAATTACAAAGCCTTGTTTTTCTTTAGAATTGTTTAGTGAAAAGAACACCTTTTTTCTGAATAACTCGTGGTAAAAGAGAAACTTTGTTTGGGTTGTTTTTGTTTTGAAGTGATTTGGTATTTATTTTAGCTATCTTTGAAACAAAAATCTTATTTCTTTCTTTGCATTAGATTGGGGGGATATTTGCATTTGAAGTAGTGAAATTGCATGATTTTTTGGTCTTAAATTCTAAAGTTTTTTCTCAGGGGGGCCATGAATTGTGCATTGGTGTACAGTCTTTTTTTCTCATTTCTTGAGAAACTTGATATTGATGAGTTTAATATATTTTGGGACATTGTGCATATGGGAATGATAAATGTTTTCTCCTTCTCATAGCATAGCTTTCATCGAAATGAAAATATTGCATCTTCATCTCTTTGCATAACTTTCAAGTCGGCCAAAACACCATATTGTCCATGCCATTTTCCTTTTGCATAACAACAACCTTAAAAATAAAGCGCTTATAAAAATTGATTATACATTTTTATATTTTCTGGTAGCAAACCTACATTAGATTAGTTGTAGAGCTTTGGAATAGGTGTGAAAGATAACTTTCCAAAGCTGAAAACAAACATAGAATCTTTCGTTAGGGAGCGGTGAAATCCACTCATTACATTTTGTCCTGGGAAGCCCTTCTAACACAAGGGTCAATCACAAGGTCGCATTGAGACTGACAGAGTTACTCACTCTGCTTTGTTGGTCTTGGTGTATGGATTTCACGTATTATGGGGGTATCTTGAAGTTATACCCACAATGATGAGTGGAAGCCTTTCAAGTTGATTTCGGGCTAGATACCCTGCCCTTGCGCGTGGATTAGACTGTCGATTATTTCCCTAGGCATCACTGTAGTAATTGGTAACCTTACTGGCCTATCTCTTTAGGGTATTTACACAAGGTGACTGTGGAGGGGCAAGTCTTCACGGTACCTGGAATCGACGTTGGCCAAACTCACTCGGGCTCCTTGGAGGGTATAACAATGTTTATGTGTGGGAGCTTGCACCAAGGTGTAAGTCTGTTAAGCAAGTTGTCAACGTAACTTTTCCACTTGCTCTATCTCAACCCTTTCTTACTTTTTTCCTGCGAAGTTGGATTTCATCACCAACTAATGAGTTCATTGTGAGAAAGTTTTGTTTGCTTGCTTGCTTACTAGATTTTTAGCGTGTGCTGTTTGTTTTCCCTAGTAGACTCTAGGTTGGATATTTATCTAAATGGTGCCAGTTCCTGAAATGAACAATGAAGGAACCCCTGCTCTAGGGGAACCTTTTGTTTTTCCTTCTTATAGAAACATTGGTCCTCCTCACATCGCTACTTTGAGCCTTCCAGGTCTCACAATTGGACTACCGGTATGGTTGTTTTCCACTCAGGTAGTCCCTAATGTAGTTATTGCTTCATTTGTAATCACTTCCCCCCAAGAACATCAAACTCATTTTGATCCTTCGCCTTCTTCGCCAGTAAGATCTTCTTCACTTTCTTCAGCTGTAAGGTCTCCTTCTATTTCAATTTCTTTGTCAAGTGAAAGCTCTAAAGGTAGTAACTTGGTGGATAATAAGAATAAGAAAATGAAGAATAAGAAGAAGAAAAATAAACAAGGATCCACACTTCCAACCACTGTCGGACATGTTGGAAAGAAACCACTTACTGTTAATCATGCTGGGAGTGTTGATGATGTGAAGATCACCCAAACAACCTGTAAGCCCAAGTACCCTTGCAGGCTTTGTAAGGGTATCCATCTTCTTAAAGATTTCCCTAGTCTATCCAAGGTTATAGAAGTATGGTCTACACACCCTCACCAACCCATGTCATTATCCTATGAACAACATGTTAATGACCTCCCGTCAACTAGTCACGATATAGTTGGGAAGAAGAAAAGTAGAGCCAAGTTCTCGTCTATGTTATGCAAAGGGTGCCATATAACTCATCTTTTCCCTCATATGGAAGATGCCTCAAAATTCCTGGAAGACATGACTATTTCACAGCCTCAACTTCTAGCTGCTTATCGCAAGATTTCTCTCAACCCACCTATAGTTGATGGAATGATCAATATGGTTCCCCCATCGGACAGTCTGGTTGATCAGGTAGTCAATCTGGTCACGTCCTTAGTTGAACCAGTTGACCAAGTGGTTGATCCGATCCCATCCTCGATCAATCCCACTCTCCCACCAGCGAGTGCAAACCAAGTGGTTGATTCGATTTCTTCTTCAGTCAATCCCCCTCTCCCATTAAAGAGTGAAAACAAAGAATTTGATTCATCTCCACTTGTCGACCCCATTCTCCCCTTGGAGAATGAAACCAAAGTGGTCGATTTGACGTCATTATCAGTCAATCCTACTCTCCCACTCGAGATTAAACCTGATACTGCTCACGTTTTTCTGAATGATAAAGACTCTACCATGTCGGGGGGTATTCCTCCTTCTCCCATGGAACCCCCTCCAAGTAATGAGGCCATCCTTTTTAATTGGGGTGTGTCAACTAGACCTCATCTTCCCTCTCACATTCCTTTCCAGATTACAATACAAGTTTGTGGTCGGGACGTTCCTTAGACGCTGATAGATGAAGGTGTGTCCGTTAGTATTTTGTCCTCTCTTGCTTGGCAAGATTTGGGTTGTCCTCATCTTGTGCCAGTTACGTAGAATCTGTTAGCTTTTAACAGAAGAACCAGTCAACCTTTAGGGACCCTTCTTCAGTTTTCTGTAACTTTGGGAGGGAAAAATGTTTTTATTGATGTCGTGGTAGTCCAAGACCCCTTGGATTTCACTTTACTCCTTGGGCAGGATTATGTCTATGCTATGAAAGCTATTGTGTTCACTCTTTTCTGTGTGATATATTTCCATCACGATGGAAGAATGGTGATTATTGATCAACTTTCATTCATCTGTCCTGATTGGATTACCTCCCATATTTGTTCTTATATGCAGACGGTATCACCCCTACCATAGGTAAATTATGTGGCATTGTCTCCCATGCCTTCCACTACCGATGACAATGACTTGGATCCAGTAGTTGACTTGGTGATCTCTTCATTAGGGCTATTGGAGCATGACCTCTTTACCCCTCTCATGACCCTAGACATGTGTTCCTTCCAGAGTGTTTTTCTTCCATCAAATGAAGATATCTTGGAATCCATGACTGAGTTTTGTCCCTTGACATGGTGTCCTTACAGAGCATTGTTGTCTTGGAAGCCGTGATCAAGAACTGAGTCGAGCATGATTTTCTGATTTCAAGCTCGTTAAAAAATGAAACCAGCATGGAGCATGGTTTTCTGATTTCAAGCTCGTTCAAAAATGAAACGAGCTATGAGCATGGTTTTCTGATTTCAAGCTCATTAAAAAATGAAACTAGCTATGAGGATAGTTTCTCGCTTCTCTGTAGCAACCTCGTTACAAAATGAAAC
This sequence comes from Picea sitchensis, assembly GCA_010110895.2. Classification (NCBI taxonomy): domain Eukaryota; kingdom Viridiplantae; phylum Streptophyta; class Pinopsida; order Pinales; family Pinaceae; genus Picea; species Picea sitchensis. The sequence continues at coordinate 24,497 of SNQJ01S0141438.1, forward strand.
AGATCTTACCAACATAGTTCTTATTTCTGTTTCAAGCTCGTTAAAAAATGAAACAACAGTCTAGGGATTACACCTAGAGTCATGAGCATAGTTCTTCTCCTATGTCAAGCTCGTTAAAAAATGAAACAACTTCCCCCTTTCCGTTTGAGTCAATTCTAGTATTTGAAGCTTCATTTCATTCTCCTTTGCAGTTGGATGAGATGAAGCTTGGGGGGCAATGCTTCCATCCTCTGGACTTCATGCTTAAGTTGAGCCACTATCTTCTTAAGCTGGGGGCTAAGTACGAACCATCCATGTGTTATGCGTTGGGATTTCCAAGAATATTTTTATATGGTTCAAGCTTGTGTAAAAAGGAAACCACCTACCTCAAGCATAGTTTCCTATGGTTCGAGCTTGTGTAAAAATGAAACCAGGTCCAAGCATAGTTTAGTTTAGTTTTTAATCTTGTGAAAAAATAAAATCTATCCCAAGCATAGTTTTGTTTTGTTTTAAAGCTTGTGTAAAAATGAAAACAATCCCGAGCTTAGTCTTTGTTCTTTCTCATGCTCGTAAATACATGAGAACAAGTTACCAATCTTAGTCTTTGTTCTTTCTCATGCTTGTAAATCAATGAGAATGTAACCAATTATACTTTTGTCACTTTTTTGGACTCGTAAAGGTTATACGAAAAAGGAACCCCTGGATTTCCCTTTAAGATATTTTCAGACTCTCTAAACACGAAAAGATTACCGAGCGACCTTGTTCTTTTCACGCTCGTTAAAGTATTTTAAGAAAACGTCTGTTGAGCGATATTTTATATCTTTTTCGGTCTCACCAGAATACTTTACGAAAAAGGAACTGAGAGAGTTCTCTTTAACTATTTTTTAGACTCTATAAACATGAAAACCCCTGAGTTTTCTATCTTTGGACTCGTTAAACAAGCATCGAAAGACCCGCATGGGACCAAACCACTCCTTCTTAGGGTTCGTTAAAAATACTTCGAGGGACTCATCCGAAGGATGAGCTTACATTACAAAAATATGTTATCCTCCTCAATCTTGTGTAAAAATAAAGAGGTACTTGCCAGAAATGGTGGGGGAAAATTTGGGAAAGAAATGTGTCTAAACCTGTATTCCATGGAAGAGTCAATTGTTGAACATGATACCCTTTCACTTGCTTGCTGTCTAGGTTGGAAAATCCACTTGTCTCTTGATCATACTCCTTTATAAGATTACAAATTGGTCTATGATCTCTATTGTTGAGTTAGTGTTTCCAAGACAGTTGTCGTGTCGTCAATATGTTCAAAGAGATGTTCAACCTGAAAATCCTTCTATTGCGTTGGCCACTTCTGCAGTCCTTAAGCCTTCTATTGTGTCGGTCATCCCTGAGTCAGTCCTGAGTTATTGGTTACTCTTATCTACTTCAAATCTTGTTACTTGTTTCATGTCATTGATGGGGGATACATTAAGGCCCTCCTATGACGAGTCTTTTCCTGTCAAATTCAACTCATTATCTAGGAATTAGACTTAGAAACTAATTGGTACCTTGGAACTTGCATGCCTCAATGACAGGTCTCTTCACTTTCGACAATGGGTTTTCATTATTGAACCTTGATCGAGAGATTCCGCCGAGTGTTCGACTTCAACTCATTAATTCACATTCGTTGGATTGTACTAGTTTACCTTGGGAGCCATTGACATTAATGATGATTTCCCTCGCACTTGTTAACAATATTCATTAATGACCGGTAATGAAGTGGTTTCTACCATGTTTGACTTCAACACCTGTAATCGCATGGTTAGATTCGTACTATAGAGTGGTGGAGATGAAGACCCTGGATCTTTTCTGATAGATTCAGGTTGTGTTGGAGTATTTTTTTGTACTGTTGCATATATCCACATTGTATGTCTCGTGGCTATGCTCAAATTTGAGTCTTTAACACATATATCCATAGTGTATTTTTGGTGGCTATGTCCAGATTTGAGTCATATCGGCATGGATCCACAGTGTATGTTTGGTGGCCATGACCTGTCTTACTTGACATGGATCTTCGCATGTCCACATTTATGCTTTGAGTCATTTGTATTCTGGTTATGGGAATGCCTACCTCAATGATGATATATTATTGTACTGTACTTCCTTGTTTGTTGGTAGTTTTCCAACCGACGTGTTCCTTGTTCCCTACACACACTCAACAAGTATTTCAACTATCACTTTGTTCTAACTTCATACTTTTGGGGGCTCTCAGTTACACATTATTCTCGTCATCCCTATGATCGTTAATGATGTAAACCTATCTGTTTCCTTTAGAAGGGTTAGTGGCCTAAATTCCTAAAGAAAAAAGGGAAAATAACTTTTCCTGAGAGAAGAAGTTGTGTTTTCCTCTGTAAAAACCCTATTTTGGAGGATTTCCGTGGGCTGCACCATAGCTAGTGTGCGGAAATTTCTGATTTCTACAAGCTGCACTATAGCTAGGGTGTGGAGTTTCTGTAGGCTGTACTATGTCTAGGTCGCGACGCCCTTCATACATGGGAAAAATGAGCATTTTCTCGATGCTTCTAGAAGGAGAATCTACCATGGTGAGGTGGCCTCCAAATGGTTTGGATCTTACTTGCTTTCATGATTTAGTGGGATCATCCTAACCTCCTCACCTTATCCTCTTCAACTTATAAAAGGAGAGGAACTCTCATGAAGAAAGCTAGCTTGATTGGGTTGGAAATTATTTGAGCTTGTTAGCTTGGTTAGATTGGCTTTGAGCTTTGCTTTGTCAAGATAGATTGTGAGTATCTATCAGATCCACGGTCTCAGAATCCTTGGAGAAAGAAGTGTGTGGGAAGCAAGGAATTGTTGGAAGGAACCTTATGACATCAAGGCATCTGGTTGTAATCTCTCTTCCTATTATTAATATAATACAGTGACATATTTCTTTCCCATATAATTATCTTTATTTTATTGAATAATTCCTTGATCATATGCATAGGTTGTCATTGAATATACTCTCTCTGCTTTTACTTTGGTTGGTTTGTGTCTACTGTAGGATCAGTATCATAAGAGCACCGGAGCAAAACAAGAACAACAAAGACATAAGGAAGTGAAACTTAAAGTTATGTCTATCATCTTTTGTTCGGTAGTAAATTTGATGATTAGAGCCTAGGGAAAGTGCCATGTCCTGTCATGTTTTGTTCTAGATCTAGGTGGATCTAGGGGGATTATTCTATGTCAACATTCTCTGATTTACTCGATAACACCTACCCCAAAGGATGTATCTGATATCAGATCCTTTATGGGATTAGCAAGATATTATAGAAGGTTCAAAAAAGGATTTTCCAAGATTGGTTGTCCAATCTCTGCCCTCCATAAAAAGGGGGTTAAATTCACTTGGACATCAGAATGTGAAGAAATATTTCAGGAACTAAAATGCCTTCTAACCCATGCACCCACATTGAAGATTGTAGACCCTGATAATGAATTCCTCATGTGTACAAAAGCCTACAAGGAAGGACTTAGAGGAGTCCTTATGCAAGAAGGCAGTGTAATTTTCTACGAATCCAAGAAATTGAATGAGCATGGAATCAATTATGCAACCCATGATCTAGACTTGGATTCCATAGTGCATGCTTTAGAAATGGGGAGACATTACCTCCTGGGTAGGATATTTGTTCTTATGATAGACCACTATGGGTTGAGGCACCTATTTTATCCACCAAAACTCAATGCCAGACAAGCTAGATGGATTGCTCTCCTTAGTGAGTTTGATTTCGAAATCAAACACATCAAAGGGAAGGAAAATAGGGTGGTCGATGCCCTTAGCAGAAGTGTGAAAATGATTCACCTGGCATTAGTAAGCACCTGCGAAACGAATGTTAGGAAAAGAATCAGGAATGCATAAGAAACAAATGCATTCTTCAAGACTGTGACCTCATACCTAGGGAAAGATCCTACAGGGATACATTATGAAGGCTATCAGATGCTCGATGAAGGCCTGTTGACTTACATAAACAAATTGTATATTCCAATTTTTGATGACTTGAAGAGGTTCATAATGGATGAACTACACAAGAGGCCATATATTGGTCACCTAGGATATCAGAAAATGATCACGAACACTAGGAAACAATTCTATTAGCCTAGACTAAAAAAGGACATAGTTGAATATCTAGCTAAGTGCCTAGAATTCCAACAAGTTACGACAAAACATTGACACCCAACATGGTTGTTACAACCTCTACCAATTCTAGAATGGAAATGGGAAACCATTTCCATGGAGTTCATCATCGGATTACCAATATTGGCTAAGCAGAATGATGCCATCATGGTAGTGGGGGGGAAATTGAGAAATTCTTCTCACTTTGTTCATGTCAAGTCAACTTGAAAGGAAATATATATTTCCAACATATCCATGAAGGATATATTCAAACTGCATGGAATGCCTAGAGAAATTGTATTCGATAGAGACACAAAATTCACTTCAAGCTTTTGGAAATCCTTGATGGCTGGTCTTGAGACTAAGCTGTTGTTTAGCACAACCTATCACCCCCAAATTGATGGGAAGATGGAAAGAGTAAACCAAATATTAGAACACATGTTAAGGATGAATGTAATGCATCAACCTAAGAAGTGGAAAGACTATCTACCATTGGTATAATTTTCCTACAACAACGGTTATCAAGAGTCACTAAAGATGAGCCCTTTTGAAGCCCTCTATGGTAGACAGTGAAAGATTCCAATCAGCTGGAGTAATCCAGTGGATAGAATTACAATCGGACTAGACATTCTGAAAGAAATGGAACAACAAGTGATTCAGATAAAACAAAATCTGAAAATTGCTCAGGATAGACAGAAGAGCTACGCTGACCGAAAGAGAACTCCTAGAGAGTTCAATACATGAGACCATTTCTATATCAGAGTTAGACGCAAGAAGAGTTCCTTGAGAATGGGAGCCTGTGCCAAGCTGTCACCTACATATTGTGGACCCTTTGAAGTCTTAGTTAGAGTGGGACCTGTAGCCTATAGGATAGCACTCCCTCCTACAGTAAAGGCACATAATGTTTTCCATGTTTCATTATTGAAGAAATATGTACATGATTCTAACCATATAATTGACTGGTTTGTGATCCAGGTGGAGCCAGAGGGACGATTACTGCCAGAACCTCAATACATACTAGACAGGAAGGAAACCTCACTCAGGAACCGAACCATTACACATGTCAAGATGCAGTGGAAACACTTTGGCCCAGATGAGGCTACATGGGAAATGGAGGATGCCATGAGACATACATATCCAATTTTGTTTAATTTTGTATATATATAGCATGTTGACAGATAGAACATCGAAGACGATGTTCCTTTAATGGGGAGGGAATTGTAACACCCCGTTTCCCCCAATTTGTAAATATAACTATATTGTCTAAGAGACTATGGAAAGCTCAAATGTGTGAATGGTTGATTTGATGGAACTTTGTATAAAAGTTCGATGAATGTAAATTATGTTATTTTAATAAAAAATGGATAAGTGTTGCATGACTACTGGAAAGGGGATGTGCTAAGAGAGACCACAAATTCTATGAAAGAGATGGTGGAGGGGACCATGAATGATTGCGTTAACCACCACCAGACTAGTACTTTGATGGATTTAGTTGCTCAGGATCAGAACAACCCTCTGACCTAGGAATGAATTACAGTCAGACTGGTAGGTGGGAAGACCTCCTCAAGAGTTAATGAGGGGATGGGGAAAACTGTCCATCTATAAGGCTTCCATACCTGACCACAGATTGGGAATTCAGACCACATGCAATCTTCCTGAGAAAGGCAAGATAGGAAGGCATGGTGGACAGAGAGAAAGACCTACAAAGAGGGCAGAGACGAGAGATAGAGCTCTCGAGTTTGAGGAATACTTGTGAAAAGAGTGTGTTCTAATAATGAGAAATAAAGATTGAGTCGGGAGAAGGAGAGTAACCTTTGTCCCTATCTATTTCTATGCCAGAAGAAGAGATTCAATATCAAAGCATCGTGGTCTATCTCGGGGGTGGCTAGTGGTAAATCCATTAGGAGTGACTAAGCCTATGGTTGGGTGGAAACATACACCCCTTCTAGCAGTCGCCTCACGTTACCTGGTTCTGATAAGTGTTTTCATACTCTATGTGTTGAATTGGGAATTAATGGTTGCATGTATGAATTTACATATCTATAAATGGTTTCTGTATTTAAATGGTTAAGTTATGTGTATACATTGGATTCCTTGAGAACTTATTCTTCTGCTTTTCCCGTATGCTCCAGTTTAACTCTCGAAGGTGTTTTCCCTAGGGAGCTACCTCATAGCTCCAAAGTCGAAGCAAGCCTCTTGGCACTGCTACTGCCTCGGTAACCTCACGAGTTTATCCCGCCATGTTTCAGAACTTAAAGTTCTGCGAGTTAGGAAGGTATTTCCTTCAAAACAATACCCTGAGAGACCTTGAACTCACGTGCACAGCCTTAACCAAAACCTAGCTAAGAGTAGAGCTCATATCCCGAGAGTCATATTAAGGTCCATGTGACCTAGGTCTAGGAGCCCTGTGCTAAGCCTGAAAGGAGCTAGCTCATAATGGTTTTGTATTTTTGGGAGTTCAACGCCCTGGGATCTCAAACTTCACGATAGTCAAAGTTACTCGAACTCCCTGAGTAACAAGAGCCGTAGATGAATCAAGAACCTGACAGAGGAGATGAATGCAATCCATTCATTGGGAGGAAAACCTATCTCAGTTGTTAGATTGACTCAAAGATCCACTGGATTTAACGGATCAAACACCAACCACTCAATTAGATCAATGGTTGGGAATCATTGCGGAGCATGAAGCTGAAATTAGAGGATGTGCTATTTCACGACCCACAATCAACCAACATTGTTGAGCTCTTTGGGGTGGAGGATCAATGACCACAATTAGTTGGAGTCGTGTGAGCACTTTCCATATTGCGAAGATTGGGCCCCACAATCACTGTGAACCGTCGATTTGTGAACATAGATCGAGGGTTAGGAATCATTGCAGAGTGTGAAGGAGAAATTCACGGACGTGCTAGTTCATGGGCCGCAATCAACCAATGTCATTGATCTCATTGTGGTGGAGAATCAACGACCATGATTAAACAGAGTTGGGTGAGCACTTTTTTGATTGTGGAGATTGAGCTCTCCGATAAAGAGCGAGCATGTTGGGGCCCCACAATCACTATGAACTTTCGATCTATGAACAAATCAGTATTGGTTGGATTTTGATTGTGAAAATATAATGGAGGTTGAAAGACGATCAGACCAGAGCGACGAGGTGCAGTGACTCCATCCATGATGACATGGATTTAATATTGATGAGCCACGTGCCACTTGGATTCATGTGCATCACATACCCTATAGTCCCTTTTGAATTTCATACATGTCATCCCAGATGAGGGCATGTGTCACCCTTGACCCAGCTACATGTCACCCCCTGGAACATGCCTCCCTCTCCCATGTGGTTGGTGAAATGGTTGGGATTTTGGGAGTCCGAGACTTTGGGACTCCGGAGGATTCGAGGTGCTTCAAAAATCCATGAAGTGCCGAAGTGTTAGAGTGGATCCTAGCCATTGGCATAGGAAGGCATGTGGAAATAGATCATTGACTCTGGAGAAGAACACTCTAAAGGAACACGAGGAGTGAAGTCCCAAAGTGTCGAAGTCCATTGGGACCATCCATTGGAAGGGGATGCTTGGTGCTAGATATTTAACTTTGGGTACAAATTACTTTGGGGAGAAAACACTTCGGAGCGTTCAAAACTCTCGAATGCCAAAGTCCCGAAGTGAATCAGGGATGTAAAAATATCTGAGGAAACACGATGTCGGATTGTCAAATTCATAGATTTGCCACTACGGAGGATTTGCGCGGTGGTTTTCTTGGCACTTGTTGTCATGGCATCTAGTCATAACCCATGGTCATATGCGAGTATAGATAGGTGGAAGAAACCAAAGAACTTGGGAGAGGATATCTACCAGCTCTGAGCTCGGTTCAAAGCATGGAGACCATTGCTGGAAAGCTCTGGAAGAGAAAAATTGAATAGAGACCCCAAATGGGGGTTTTTATTTTCTTAAGAAGAATGAAATTTTGACACCCCACCACGGGGGTGTTACAGTTCAGTTGCCTGCAGGAGAAAGATCATTGTATAATAGATGGGTTTACAGGTTGAAGGAAGAATATGGAGGCAAAGAGTGGTACAAGGATAGACTTGTTGTAAATGGGTTTGAACAAAATAAGGTATAGATTTTGATGAAATATTTTTTCTTGTTGTTAAAATGACTTCAATTAGGACTATTTTAAGTCTTGTGGTAGTAGAATATTAACATCTTGAATAGTTAGATGTAAAAAACACTTTTCTCCTTGGGGATTTGGATGAAGATATTTATATACAACAACCACAGTGGTATGACGTTAAAGGGAAGGAGAATTTGGTATGCAGGTTGAAGAAGATATTGTATGGACTAAATCATGATCCAAGGAAATGGTATTTGAAGTTTGACAGGTTTATGATAGAACAATGTTATATTATATGTCATTATGATCATTGTGTTTATTTTAAGAGGCTAGAAAATGGAAGCTATATTATCTTGATATCGTATGTAGATGATATGCTTGTTGTAGGGTCTAACATGCAGGATATAAATGTGCTCAAAAGGAAATTAACTAATTCATTTGTGATGAAGGATTTGGGTGTTGCAAAGAAAATCCTTGGTATGAGAATAACAAGAGATAGGAAAAATCACAAATTTACATTGTCTCAGGGTGAGTACATAGAGAAGGTGTTGGAGAGGTTTAGAATGTAGAATGAAAAACCACTTAGTACACCTTTTTCTATACATTTCAAATTAAGAAAGGAAATGTGTCCTAAGACACAGGAGGAGATATAATACATGTCTAGGGTATCTTATTCATCAACAATTGGTAGTTTGATGTATGCAATGGTTTGTTCAAGACCATATATTCCACATATAGTGGGAGTTGTGAGAAAGTATATGAATAATCCAGGTAAAGAACATTGGGGGGAAATAAAGTGGATTCTCAGGTATTTGAGAGGTACTAGTATTCATGCATTATGTTTTGGAGGTTCGTACACTATTCTAAAGGGATATGTTGATTCATATATTGTAGGTGATAAAGATAGCAGAAGGAGCACCATAGGGTATGTTTTTACTGTATGTGGAACAACAATAAGTTGGATTTCAAAACTGCGAAAGGTTTTTTCACGTTCAACAATAGAAGTAGAGTATGTTGCTACTACAAAGGCTAGTAAAGAGATGATTTGGTTACAGAGGTTTATGGAGTAATTGGGAAAGAAGAAGGAGAATAGTAGGTTGGTCTATGATAGTGAGAGTTCCATTCATCTTGAAAATAACTCAACCTTCCATTATAATACTAAGCATATACAAACTAGGTACCATTTCATATGATCTGTCTTGGAAGATGGACATTTGAAGTTGGAAAAGATACATACTAGCCAAAATCCTGCAAACATGTTAACAAAGGTAATAACCAGGGAGAAACTGAGTTCTTTCTTATTTTCAGTTGGACTTCAAGCATGAAGGTGAAGATGAGAAATTTTCTAGGTCCAAGGTGGATCATAATCCAATAGGTACAACAGTAGTGGAGTTGTTGTGATCAACCTCCAAGTGGGAGATTGTTGGTTGTGGAGCCTGATTATCTTCCCGATTCATAGGTTTGTTTCAACCATGTTTGGAATCCATTCCATAATGAGG
>SNQJ01S0141439.1:0-24469 GCA_010110895.2 Picea sitchensis
AAATTGATACTTGGGCACATGCATCCAAATCATTGGATAGTGGAATTTGAGTCCAACCCAAAATTGAACATATCTCTTGACACGTTGTAATGCTACTCTAAGATTGAGGTAGTTGAAAGAATTCCTCCTTCTCATTTCTTATGTGGCTTGTTCCCACCTATGACCACACCCTTTCATAATAGGTTCTTTAAGAAACCCTATACATTCCATACAATGGGAGATGGATTCTTTTCAGGTGTTAGCCATGAAGTCAAAATTGGTATAAGAATTAACCCATGAATAATGTGAAATGAGAATAATCTTGGGCTTATGAAATTTACCTCTTACCCAAAGGATCCAACTCTGATTCTTTTGGGCGATAAAAATAACAATATTTCATTCGAAATGGTTATTGAAGGATGATATGAAAGCACTCAGCTATATGTCTCCAACAAAGGGGGTTAGGTTCCATTCTGGGTCATAATTGAGGAGGATATTATGCTGATATAGTACACATAACAAGTTTTTTCCTTCATTGTTGCTTTCACAATACACTTTCAAAAATGTTTCTGTTGATGTTACCTTATGAGGTTTTCCTATATCTATTTCCCTGAATTGAAACAATATATGTCTTTCATTTAAGAGAACATAGTAAATAGGGGAGGGTACCCTGCAACTAAGAATATACTCTATAAGAGAGATCATTTGTTCTTTTTCTTCTTTGAGAGTCTTTACTTGGGCTTGTAATTCAGAGGTTATTTCTATGTCCTTTTTCCATTGCTCCCATTTGGATCAATGTATTTCTAGTTATTCATCAAATATCTGCATCAGATTATATGCCTATTGAAATTATTCTAATGGTATTGTTCCTCCCTCATAGGCCTCACCTAAAATTTTCCACTTGGAAAGTTGAACTCTCATCCATAAATCATTGTCACAAATTGTTTGAACTACAATACTTTATACAAGGGGATTAATATAATCTATTTGATTTTCTCCATCAATGCGTGTGACCTTTGTTTGCACTGCCACCATTTGCATGGAAGGCCTGATCTCATCTTTTTTATTCCACTTGTCCTGAGTAAGGGTTTTCTCTGTTTGGGTTCCAACATCAATGTAATTGAATTTTTAGGGCATTGTGGACCCAACATTTTATGGAATAGGGGCCAACTCAGTGAACTTAGTTGATGACTTCTAGTGGAGTGATTCGAAAGGAGTATCATGATTCTCTACTTTTAGATCTCCAACAACTTGGGCCAAGCAGTCTAAATTTCCTTTTTGTTGACAAGCTTGCAATTTTCCTTTTAATTTCCTAATTTTCCTCTTTAAATTCTTATTTACCCTTCTTCATTCAGAATTTTGTCTAATGATGGTAGCATACAGAGGTCGTGAGTATGTGTTACTTGAAGTAATGTATTTCTTCTATCTGCGCACTTTCACAATCTTCCTCTTGATAAACATGATGTGGTTTGTGTCTACAACAACTACATATTCTACCAGTTCTAGTGGACCAATGAGCTCTGTTCCCTCTTGTAATTAGTCCCCTATTGGTTCTTGTGTTACAACATGATTAGCTTCATGGGTTTCTCCCCTACTGGTTGTTGTGTTTCAACAAGGTTAACTTCTTGAGTTTTATCTCTTGTTGGTTCTTGTGTTGCAGTAGGGTCATCTTCTTGAGCTTCGCCCCTTGTTGGTTCTTTTGTAACAACATGGTTGACTTCTCCTGGGGATGATATTGGTTCTTGTGGAGAAGAATCAGTGCATGTGGCTACTTATTTTGATCTAGTAGAAATGTGTGTTGTCTTTTGCTTGGGAACCTCAACATTAGGAAATCCTTGAGACCTCCTCTTCCTTGTAAGCCAAATTTTCCTCTTTGGAGGGGTACTTATAGTGATTTCCAAGTTATTTTCACATGATATTGGGGATATATCCTCGATATGTGACTCTACTTCACTCTCTGAGGGTTTTCCCTGCCTTTCTGGTGTTGCATCTCCTTCTCCCGTCCCCCTTTCTGGAAAAATTCTGACTAACTCTAGAAATCCTCCCATGTGTGTCCTTCATGTTCCAAGGCATGCATGACTATGATTTTAATCAACCCATGTTAGGAAATTCACACCATAGAGTTTTTAGGTTCTTTAAAAATATGTGCCATCTATTGCAGCATCTTCCAGAGGAAGAAGGACATATTTATCAACTTTTGGTGTCGAAGATGATTTAAAATCTTGATATGGCACTCGAATATGATACTTTGTCAACCCTTTCATGTGATGAATTTCAATACAAAGTAGGTGATATCTTCCCATGGTGAGGGGAAATAATTTGTAAGGTACTAGATGCAATATAATATGCAGAAACAAGAATATTCAACAAATATCAATGGAACAAAAAAATATTGAGAAGATAAATTACCATAAATAATACCTTTATTAAAAGAAAACAATGTTCACTTGCCTCTTCAAGGTGGAAACTCCAGCAGAGCACATATCCGTTATAATAATTATCAATACAAAGTTTCTCATGCCTCCTACTCTTATTTATACTAATTCTATCTTCTAAAGAACATTCTATAGGAAGATCTTTCTAGAAGCGAAAGCTTCTATCAGGTCTTCTTACATTGACTTGTTCACATTTATTAAATAGTCCTTATTAATTAATGTCGGCCTTTATTACATGGAAAACATATTATTCTACCTACGTGAGGGGTTAGGGAGGTTAGGTCCCTAACATGCCCTCCCCCTTGAAGAAAAATATTGTCCTCAAGGTTTAAGATGATGAAATTGTTGCAGAATGGTGGTCGAATCCCAGGTGGAATATTTTGGAGGTGTACCTTTCCAATGAACTAAGACTTCCTTGATGGTGCAATTATAGAAATGAAACTCTCACTAGTCCAAGATTGCTTGTGGATGTAACTAATTGGAACCCTCTTCATCCAACTCGGGGAGACTGGTCTGAGTTGGACACTTACTTCCAATCACTTTCTTTAAGCATGAGACATGAAAAATACGATGGAGCTTACAATGACGCTAATTGGTAGGCCACGATCCCACTCTCTTAAGAATTTTTTAAGGACCATAAAATTTGGGAGAAAGTTTCTAATATTTTTCATCTTTGAATGAAGTCTGCTTATAAGGTTGTAGACGATGAAACAACTAGTCCCCTTCAACAAGTTGATGTTCAAAATAACCCTGCTTTGCTTGTTGCTTCATGCAATTCTGAGCCATGACCAAATTTTCTTTAAGGGTACGAAGAATGGCCTCATGGACTGTAATATTTTTTTCAACCTCCTGAACCTTCGAGACACCTGACATGTATGAGAGAACCAACAATGGATTTTGGATGTAAAATGCTTCAAAAGGATTCATGTGAGTGGCTATATGATAATATGTGTGTTGATGTTACGGTAGTTGCGGGAGGTATTAACCTCCATGTGTAACCTCTGACTGGATTAGAATGTTTTGGAAACTAGAGAAACCCTAGAAGACATGTCAACTCAATAGAATAATTTATATTAAGTATTATCCTCTAAAAGAAGAAGTCGGCCTGGAAAAGTGACAAAGAGCACTATAAATAGAGGCCGCTTGAGCTCATTTGGTCATTCACTTACTTACAAATCACACAAGTCAAGTGGTGTGCAAGTTTGGAGGAGTGCAGTTGCAACTACTGCATCTAACAATATTACCAACTTAACGAGAACTTTGTTGAGTTCTCATTTTTTCAAGGGTCACATTTTTTACCTCGTTTTAAAAATGGTGCTACCGGTAGCACCCCCTCCCTTTTTAGGTGGTATTTTGATATTTTAAATTTTCTGATCCTTAATATTTCCACATTATTTTTTTAAATGCTTATTTTTCATCTATTTTCAATTTTTTTAATTTTTTTTTCAACGATGTTTTCAGTCATTTTTTCATACTTCTTTCAATCTTAAAATATTTTTTACCATTTACTTTTTTGAAATTAAGATTTTTCATATAATTGTGTCTCTTTAATTAATTTATAGTCCCATACTTTTAAAATATAATGGAAAACATCATTTTTAACAAATTGTTTACCTTTACTTCAATACATAAAAAACAATTGTAATTAAATAACACTATTTTTGATTATTTAACAAACAAAAAAAAAAAAATATTTTTATATTTTTTTATAAATTAAAAAACTAAAAACTAAGGAAAAACAATTGAAATTAATAAAAAATAAAAAATTTAAAGAAGCAAATTTATATTAATTTTTTTTTTAAAAAACTAAAGAGAAAAAACTAAAAAAATTCAAAGATATATAAAGAGAAGGAGAAAAAACTAAATTTATCTACAAAACACTATAAAAGGTTAAAAAATAAATAAATAAAACATATATATATATATATATATATATATATATATAATAATGATGATATTATTATTATTATTATTATTATTATTATTATTATTATTGGTATATATAAAACTACATATATGATATACAATGAGAGGAAGGTAGAGGAGGTGATGTCGAGCATCACCCCTTTGCCTTTCCCCATTGTATATGTAGTTATATATAATTTTATTTTATATAAAGTACACTTTTATTTTATTTTTATTATTTATTATTTTTTTTATAAATTTTATAGTTTATTTTTGTTTTTCTTTAATTTTTTTAATGTAATGTTTTAGTTTAGGTTAAAAAAAAAATAGATTTTTTAAATATATTTTTAATTCGTTCTTTTTTTAGTTTTTTTTATTGGTATTTTTAATTCTCTTTGTTATTTTTTACGTTTCTATGGTTATTTTGGGAAATTTAATTTTTTACCCTTTTTTAATGGTTTTTTATTTTATATAATTTGGGTTTTGAATATATTTTTTTTTTGAGATATATTTTTTGCTTCATTAAAAAAAAAAAAAGTTGAATTTTGTCCTTTCTATTTATTTATTTTTTCAATGTAATTTTTTTAAAATAATAAAAAAAAAATGTTAGTAAATAAATTTTGAAGTGACCATTTTGTATCCAGTTTTTTTTTTTTTTGCATATGTATATATTGTCAAAACTACGGTTTCAATTAGGTTGAAATGAGCCATAATTTTAACGTTTAGAAAAAAAATTTGCTTTAGTTATCGTCACTTTTTATTTAGAGTGTTAATTTTAAGGTTTTCTAAGCTATTGTATGAGTTTGAAGGTCATGCTTGAAAATGTTGTAATTTGACCTGTTTGAAAAATGGTGCTTTCATAGAGTAACACTTTTGATTGGGAGGTTGATTTTCATGTTTTTAATACAAAACATATGAGTTTTGGGCTAGAGTTCTTTTTTTGAGGTCACATTTCTCGTTAAATTAATAATATTGTGCTTGTGTTTACAGTCTTACACTTTCTAGTTTTTGGACTCTCTGTTTGGTGCACTATTCTTGGAGAGAGAGATATGCTATCTCTTGGTTATCATTGGGTCTGAATGCTTCCATAATTATTCTATCACATCCAAGGTTATAGTGTTAGGGGTAGTTTAACGTCTTAGATGGTTGGAGTGACAATATTGGGATATTGTCTATGGTAAAAATAGGCACATTGAATATTTTAACGGGTTATGGGCCCACCACCTTTAGGACAATCTAACCCTCAAAGTAGTAGTGGGTTCTTTGGTAAGCTTCGTTGGCACCAATTACACCCAACTAGGGTTTTGATTGTCTGAGGTGCAACAAACCTTTCTCTTTAGGCACCTTAGGAGTGAGCGTTGGACCCTGAATTACGGATATTCTAGTGTGCCTTAACCCAACACACCCAGGATTGGTACTCTCAGCAAGCTAAGCGTCAAGTTTGAGTTTTTGGTCAAAGTCAAAGAATTCAAGGTTGTTGAGGTCAAATTCAAAGTCAAAGTTTGACTAGTCATATTCAAAGGTTGACTAGTCAAATTAAAAGGTTGACTTTCAGTCAAAATAGTTTCTGTCGTGAAAGTTGTAATTTCAAGGTTTCTAGCTTATTCTAATTATTGAACCTTTTTTATTCAGTTTCTAACCTCTTCTTATCAAGATGGTCTATAGTTTCATATTATAAGACAAGTGGAACGATGCTGCAAATTTCAAAGGTATGCACTTGTATATGATTTTTCATGTTATACCATCAACAAAGCATGAGTGTATTTTGAAAGGAATGTACAAGAGACCTTGTCGAAGTTATCTTGGATTCAATACATTAAGAAGAACAATTGAGGCTCCGGGTTCCAAGTTTGATAGATCAAATTGTTAAGTTTCAATTTGAACATACCAAGGTTGATAGTTGCTACATTACAAATTATTATTAGTCTTTGAAAGGTTCTTCTTCTTTGCTTTAGATGTAATGAATACTTGATAGCATTTGAATACTATTGATATAGATGCTTATTGTACTTGTTTTGCAAGATGAACTAACATCCCCTCTAGGAAATTCTTTCTTGTTCTGAAGACCACCTTGGTAATTCTATGATCTTTTTACCATAGATATGTTCTATGAAAATATTATTGGAAAAATGTTTTCCTCTTGTTGTTCTTGTTAAGGTAGGTCACAAGTGCTAGCTTTGAGAAGGATCTAGAGTGACAATTGCAAACATGGAGCACATGACTCCATCAAGTGGCGAGGTAGGTGATCTCACCAAGTACCAATTCTAATGGAAGCATGGAAAAGAGAGATTTTGTACATTAGTTCACTTTCGGATGTGGTAATGGACCAATGTAAACCTCCTCACTGGCGAGAGAGTACACCTCGGATGACTTAAATACATTCTCTGAAGATCAGTTAAGCGAGAATGAAAAGCCAGATCTATTGAAGAAGAATATATCAAGGCAATGATGAATTCTTGAGAATATCCATGTTCTATGGGGAGAAGCAAATATGACAACTGTTTAGAATAGAAGTACTCAGCATATGTTGAAGAACATGACTCTAGAAGAATCCTTCTCGAGAAAGAAACCCAATGTGGAACACTCAAGAATCTTTAGTTTGTCGGTCGAGAAAGAAAGAATGGAAGGAATCTATGATGGAAGAATATCAATCCATCATGATGTATGGAAAGTTGTGCCTATAACTGAAGGAAAGTATATAAAGTATCAATAAATTCAAGGTGATATTCATGGCTAGAGGGTTCTTCCAGAAGGAGGAGAACTTCTGATAAGATGTTTGCTCAAGTTTCCATATGTACCTCTATGTCTCTTACAACATCCATAGGTTGGAGTCTACATTAGATGGATGTAAGGACCGCTTTCTCTATGGAGTAATTGAGGAATAAGTATACATAGAAAAACCTCAGGTTTTTGAGGCCTGCTTGGAGAGAAAACCCATGTATGAAGGCCTTGTATGGAGAGTCAAAGAAATCTCAAGGTGTTAAGGTGCAGAGCCTTTCGTTATTCAGTGTAAGAAGGAGTTATTCATTGAATTTGACATGAAGGGTCTTGGTCTCATGCGCTACTACTTGGGATTAGAAGCATGGTGAAGTCTTCCTAGGGCAAGGGAAGTACATTGTAAAGATCCTTCCTTAAGTTTGGGATGATGGATTGCAAATCCATAGCAACTCCCATGATAAAAAATTGAGGAAGTTGAGACTCTGATTTTGATCCAATAGAATCGTCCATGTGCTAACAATTGATTGGCTCCTTGATGTATTTACAGTAAATACTAGGTCAAACATATGCGTTTCTATGAACATGTTGATCTAGTTCCATGTGGAACATAGATAAGAGCATTGGTTAAAATTTTACCAAAACATATCTTGAGTTGTCTTCATGGGATGATAATGTATGGTTTGATATATGCCTCAAGCAGTGAAGTAAAGCTACATGGATTCTGGAGGTCAGATTAGGTAGGGAGTGTAGAAGATAGAAATATTACTTTTGGACTATGTTTCAATTTAGGTTCTATTATGATTTCATGGGATAGAAGCAATTACACATTGCACTCAAGACTGCAGAAGCATATTATATTGTAGCTTGTGATGCTTGTATGTAAGTAGTGTGGCTTCGTAAGCTCCTTGCAAATTTATCTGAAATTGTGTTGGATTCCACCATTATTCTTTATGGTAACCAAAGTTTTGTGAAGATATTTGATAATCCAATGTTTCATGACATGTTGAAGCACATTGAGATAAAATAACACTATATCAGAGGGAGAGAAGTGGTTCTGGTATACCACTTATGAAGCGGTACGAATATTTTGATGAAGCCTTTGTACAAGATAAAGTTTACATACTTGAGGGACAAAATTTGGAGTGATGGGGGCTCCCTTGGTTGAAAGGAGATGAGTTAGTATATCCCACTTAGCAAAGGCGGTACAAATATTTTGGTGAGAAACTGTACAAGATAAAGTTTACATACTTGAGGAACAAGTTGGAGCTAGTGGATATTTCTCCCTTGGTTGAAAGGAGGGTGACTCATGGTTTGGGAGGGAGCACTAATATATGGCATCATGGTTAATAGAATTGAGTTGTGAATATATCATTCTAGTGCAACTTAGAGATGATCATACATCTTAGATATGTCACTTGCATCATGTTAGATATGATCATTCTAGTACACCTTAGATGTGTCTGAGATGGTTGGGTTATGTATCTAATTTGTTACTCGCGTAATACCTCTAAAGCTGGAATATGATGCTTACATCATGCTAGTACAAATTAGAGACAATGTTGGTGAGCCACATCATGCTAAATATGGCCATCACGGTACAAATTAGATATGACATACAACATAGATATGATGTATTGACATCAATCTAGTTATGTTCATGCTAGATGCGGCTTGAGAGATAGACATACAACAGAGAGATGATGTGGGGTAATTTCATGCTAGATATGATCCGCATTAATTACAAATTTAGAGGTGTATACAACTTAGATATGATGTATTGGAATCATGATAGATATGTCATGCTATTACGACTTATAGATGATCATACATCTTAGAGATGACCGCGGTGGAGACTGATCTGCATCAATGCGATGCTGACTTAAGGTGGCATACAACTTAGATATGATGCATTGGAATCATGCTAGTATGAATTAGAGATGATGTAGATGATAATCCAGATCCATGATTAAAACTTAGATATAGTGCATTCACATCGTAGAGGTGGTCAGTGCAAGCTGATGGCATTGTTGATCGCGGGGATGATATCGATGATGATATAGTTGATTTTTATGGATATAGTATGTCTTTGGAAAATAGTTGTATACCATTGTGGTGGATGTGTTCCCTTGGTAGTGATTGTGTGTGTCCTTGGATTTGTCATGTATAAGGTGGTTACATTGTACTAGTGGAAGTAGTTGTGCACTACTATGGACCTTCCACAATTGTGTTCTATTGGATGGAATTATGGTATTTGTATGTTACTAGTTGATTGTCCGCGAGGAGACTACCACTGTTGTTGGAGATGATTTCCATCTAGATGGATAGTCGGTGTGTTGGTGGACAAACATTTTCTAGGTGGAGAATGGTCTAGGAAAAACAAATTTTTTAGACACTTTATTCTCCTGTGGAAGATGGTCGGGATGACAAATTTCTCCGCGTATCATGGACTAGTATTTTCTAAGGCACAGATTGTGGACCGATTATAAAAATTGTTCAAGACAGATATTTTCTGAGGAACAGTGTGCTGATGGGTTGAATACTGCCCCTAAGGACACGACGTCCCGATTAGTGTGGTTGATACATGATCGATATTTTCTAAGGAATATGTGTAGATATTGATCTCTATGGTAAATATGACTCAATTGGAAAATAGTCTGATACTAACATTCCTGTCGGAATGGTCTTTTTTATCCATGAAGCGTGGCTCCAAAATCACAGGGAGGAGTGACATTCTTCTAGGACATAGGTCCGAATTAAAAGAATGGTCCTTGTATCCCATTAGAGGGATTTCAGCGATGCAGTGGGCCAACTATTCTTCTAAGACATATGTATGCGAAATGAAGAATGGTCCTTTTATCACTATGTTGATTAAGTGACTTATTCAGCATCATGCCTAATTAATCATATGGAGTATGGCCTTGAGATATGATGTAGTTGATGCTGTCAGATGATAAATTGGTAGTGGTTCTATGTGATCATGAGATGCTTATTGGCCAGCTATGATGATGCTACGAAATAATATTTTTGTGATCAAGACCATTACATGTAAATAACTCCCTAGCTTGGAGGTGTTGATGTTATGGTAGTTGTAGGAGAGTATTAACCTCCATGTGTAACCCTCGACTAGATTAGAATGTTAGAAGCTAGAAACCCTAAATGGTGTGGCAAGAAACCCTATAAGGCATGTAGGCTGTGGGTAATTTATATTAAGTTATTAGCCTCTAAAATAAGAAGTCAACATGTAAAGGTGACAAAGAGCACTATAAAAAGAGGGCGCTAGAGCTCATTTGGTCATTCACTCCTTAGAACTCCATAAGTCCAAGTGGTGCACAAGTTTGGAGAAGGAGTGTAGGTGCAACTACTAAAACTGGGTTTTGGTCTTGGTTTTTGGTTTGTGGACTCTCTGTTTGAATTAGCTATTTTTGGAGAGAGATACACTATCTCTTGGGTTTGGTACTACTTCCATAATTCTATATGTCAAGGTTATGATGCTTGGGGGGTGGTTGTGCCTATGGTTGGGTGACAATATTGAAATATTTTCTATGGTAAAATGAGCACATGAATATTTTAACAATGTGTTATACCACCATTCAATAAGAGGTAACCATTGGAGCCGTTGGTTTCATCGGGTCTGATGCAAAACAATGCAAATATACTTCCAAAAAGTTGTTGAAAAATTCAGCTTGTCCATCATTCTGGGGATTATAGGTGGTGCTAATATAAATTGGGTGTCTTGGAGCTTGAATAATTCTTTCCATAAATTGTTGGTGAAAGTTGGATGTCGATTGAGATAATAGAATGAGGCATGCCATGAAGTTTGAAAATATTATCATAAAATTTGAGCCATTATTGCATCACGGTGAATGGGTGTTGAAGAGAACATAAATGAGAATATTTGGAAAGAAGATTGACTACCACCATGATGAATAACTTATCACCCAATTTAGGTAAGAAAACAATTAAATCCATAGAAACATCTCTCCAAATAACAGGGGGAATCGAGTGATTGGGTGTACTTGGAGATTTCCTATTTCTCCCTTGTTGCATTGGCATACATCACATTCAACCACAAGGTGTGGACATCCTGTTTCATACCATCTCAAAAAAAACATTGCTTGTGTTATCGCTAGAATTGTAGGTTAGGAAAAGCCGGTAATCACAATATGACAGAACTATGGGAATACTTACTCCTTGCCACCTTAGATAAATTCTCCCCTAGCTTTAGTGAAGGATAAATCCTACTAGGGGGAATCCAGGTGACCCTAGGGAAAATGAGATGGAAGTGAGGTTATGGAATATGATTCCCCTATAGGTCAAAATACTAAGTGGAATGTGGCTTGGGAATGGAGATCTTGTATATTCAATGGTTATCAGAATTAGCTGAGTACTGTGAAATATAGTTATTACTGTAGGAACACAGAAACATACAAGCTAGGATATCCAATGAATGAACAAGTGAATCTTTCTGTCCTATATATAAGAAGTAAACCATGATACAAATCAACAAGTAAATAATAATCAAATCTGCTAAATAATTCATTGAAAGTCTAGTTAAAGATGCAAAGAGATAAGCTAGTAATGACTGGTATAACTCAAGTAAGATAGAGAAAGACGTTAGCAACAATATAAGGCTGTTCAAAGATGTTATTGCAGAGATATTATAACAGTCTTATGGATTTATCAAAATATTGTTACAGACGAAAATTCCAACCACCAAAATTACAAGTAGACCATAAAAGATGCTAAATGATAAGTAGATTATTATGGCATCTTTCTAGAAAACTTGGCCAGTTTGAAAAGAGAAAAGTAAAAGTTAGTGAGGGAGAAATTTTATGCAGACCACAATTAGTTGTGGCTTCAATTTATAACAACAATAATAATTAATGGGAAAAATTGAAAGTCTAGTTAAAGATGCAAGAGATAAGCTAGTAATGACTAGTATAACTCAAGTAAGATAGAGAAAGACGTTAGCAACAATATAAGGCTGTTCAAAGATGTTATTGCAGAGATATTATAACAGTCTTATGGATTTATCAAAATATTGTTACAGACGAAAATTCCAACCACCAAAAATTACAAGTAGACCACCCAAAAGATGCTAAATGACAAGTAGATTATTATGGCAGCTTTCTAGAAAATTTTGACGGTTGAAAAGAGAGAAAAAGTAAAAGTTTGAGAGAAATTTTATGCAGACCTAGTGGCCATGGCTTCAATTTATAACAACAATAATAATTAATGGGAAAAATATGATTCCTTAGTGGCTTAAGCAAGCTAGTAGCATGTAGAATTGACTACAATTCAAGCAATTTGAAAATCTCATAAAATCACGTGACCCAATGCAAGCAATTTTATTTCTCCAATGCAAATTTTAGATTAGTGCCTTTGAAATATTGGGTAAATGGAGTCTTGTATGAAAGAGTTATATCCACAATATCACTAGGGTTGTAATCCATTTTAATCCCTAGGGCATGCAAATCAAACTTAGGTAAATCTAGGAGGGTGTGCACCCTTGTACTCCTCCTAGCAACCTTGAAAAAAAATGACTTATAAACTAGAAATGATATGACTATTAATGGAGGGTGTATGCACTTATACTACTCCTAGGGTTTCAACCAATAACACTATGAAACAAGCAATAATAACTAACAAATTTCAGATTTTCTTACCAATTCCAAGAGGGATACAAGATAAAACCCTAGTTCACCAAAAAATGTCCTTTCATAAGAAAGAGAAAAAAAAATCCAAGAGGTGTGAACCACCTTAACTACATAATATACCAAGATAAATCACCAAAATACATTTGCACAAGAGAGAGAGAGTATCCAAATTTCCCAAAGAGGGCATAAATTTCAGCCAAGTATCCTTCTCACAATGGGAGAGCTACGATTTAAATGAAATGAATTTGATCTCTATTTATACTAAAACTGTAAGATAAAGTTTGTCCACTTAAAGAGGGTAACCACAAAATAAGGGAGGCATTTCCCTTTATTTTTCCCCTTTACAAAATAAATTTATTTTTGCACAAAGAGAAACCCTAGAAACCATGATGTCACCCCTTTCAGGGAAAAGTTTGGCACTTTGAGCAAGTCGTTGACCTTGGAGATGGAAACGTTGGGCCTCCAAATGCCTTCTCATTATGTGTTAGGGTTTTATCCATCAATCTAAGGCTTATCACCATAAAAAAAATTCCAAATATCAATCAAGTCAACACCACCACCACAAAAACGATAGCCCTAACGAAACATCAAGCCCCAAAGTATAGCTCTCTAGCCTTCAAAGGAAAATCGTTGGGGTGAGGAAGGGATAGGAGAGGTATTATAAAGTATCTCTAAAACCTCAAAAGGTTACCATCATCATCTAGTCTATGGGCCATGGTATCCAACTTTTGGGATTCGTTCCCCAAGGAATCCCAAGCTAGGCTTGTTCTTCCAAAATTGTCCACCAAGCAAGATCCCACAAAGACAATGAATGCACCCTCCAAGGGTATCAAGTCAAACATATCATAGCAAGTAAAATCACATAGAATAAATGATCCATCTAAACATGTGCATCAAAACTACCTCATATAATTTTATAGGTTCTCAAATACCCTATATAATTGACCAAGTTTAGGTATGGGAGGGGTGTCATAAAAAACCTATTGGGTGAGCCAAAACCCTCAAGTAGGGGATGCTTCCAAAGGTAACCCCTTCAAGTTCAAGTAGGTGTATATGAGGTGGATGGGAATCAGATTTCATAGGTTTATGGGTTTCATGACATACAAGGTCTCGTATTGTCTCATCTATGGGTGCCTTTGTAGAGGGTGTGCTGCACCTTCGTTTTCAATGCATCATTTTTCCAAGCCCATTTATTTCCATTAGTTAATTAAGGTCCAGAATGAATGGGTACTCCCTATGGGTAAAATAAAGGTTGGGGGGAAGTAACACAGTGTCACTTGAAGGGAGAGGTACACAGAGTTCCATTGGGGTAAAATGAATCTTGTAACACACTTGTGTGGATCCCCCAACAAGTGGGGCATTTTATACATATGTATTTTCTTTTATAGGTCTTTGATATTTTAGGATAAAAAATTAATCATTCTCAAGACCTATTTGGGTGAGAATTTGGAAGGTTATGATTTTGGATTTTAAGTTTTTCCAGCTACAATCTCTTTGAGCTTTCAACCCCTTCTTCCCATGAAAAGAGGTACATACCCTTCTTGGGTCAGTAAGGCCAGAAAACCTAGAATAGGGTGTTGTGACTGGGGAACACGATATGAAAAGTGGTAATTATGGTTGGGAATGGTACAATGACCCCTCAGGAGACCCCAATCACACCCTTCCCCAAACTTTTTCCACTTACTAGGAAATCGATGATACTCACCAAGGTGAAACACAGTCATAAGCATAATGTATAAGCATACATTCTATAATCAAAAGATACACCAATACAACATATTCAAATGCCTCAAATATTAGAGTGATACTTACCACAATACCTGATTTGTACCTCATGGATCAAGAACCAATATCTTTTAAAAGAAAGATAGTGTGGTGAATGCCATGTTGATGGATCCAGAAGTGTGGTGGTGAAGTGGGTCTCCAAATGTGCAAGTAGAAATCAATGGTCAATCTCTCTCTCAGTATTCTACGTCTGCAACTTGAGAGCCTCGAGACATGATCTCCTTGGTCATCCCTAAAAATTAGGGATAACAATCCATTCATTGGTTTTGGTAGACCTTGAATGCCCAGTTGTGGGTGAAGCATGAAGATCATAAAGCATCATGGATTTAAGCTATGATTGTTTTCTTAAATACAATTGACCTTTGTAGCAAATATCTTCATTGTGCCAAGAGTACCCTGGAGAAGCTGGAGAATGGTGTTGCAATTTTTGGATTAGGTGATAAATTTTGGGGTCTTGCAGCCATTCCTGATGACCAACTTAGAGCTAGTTGGTACAATGAAGGAAAGGGAAAAGAGGGACCCTTCTTCTTCATACTTCATGGAAAGAGTGTCAAAAAACACATTTTCCTTTCCCTTCTTGTAAATGATCTCATAATCATATTCAAATTGTTAAGGTTTAAGATATTATTAGGTTTCTTTTCAATTTACTATATAACCATAGCATAGATAGGATCACTGAGAAATACACAATCATAAGAGACACATCATTTATCCTGGGAAACCCTCATGGGGGAGAAAACCCAACAAAAAATTCCTTAATATAGATAGCCAATACAATGCCAAGAGAATAAACCAAACAACACAAAAAGTCCTCTCCCAATAATGTGCCTCTCTCTCTCTTCCTTCTTCTCCAACTGCAGCTCCAAACTTGCGCTCTGATGAACAAGTGAGTGAATGAACAAATGAGGCACTGACCTCTCTTATTTATAGAATCTGGCAGGTGTTGAACTAAGGTGTCTTTTCATTGGCAGGGCCGACTTCTCATTCTGGGTGGTTATAACCAATTTAATATATTCTGGGGGCCAACTTATCAATTAGCCTATTACAATTAGGGTTTGACCAATTTGCAAAAGGGAATTTGGTCATTTACAATACCTGACATGATCAATCCACAAACAGGAATTGATATAATGAATAATACATCAATAATAAATAGAATACTCTTTGCAGTTACAATATTTCAACACTCCCCCTTAACAAGAAGGGTATTCGACAACAACATCAAGCGAGGGAGATGACATCATCATCAACAACATCTTGGAACACTGACTGGAATATCTATAAATCATCGAAAGTTTTTCTCATCATAAATAGAAGCAACAACACAACAAAAAGGATGGAGCATCATCAACATCAACACTAGGCTGAGAATATTCAGCATGAGGTTGGCATCACAACATGAAGCTGGCTACACAATATCATCAACACGAAGTTGGCATCACAGTACGAGACTGGAAACACAACATCATCAACACGAAGTTGGCATCACAACACGAGGTTGGCAACACATCATCACAACTCGAGGATGGTACATCATCACAGAATGGATGACACATCATCACAACACAAGGTTGGAACATCATCACAACAGAAGGCTGGCACATCATCACAACAATTAAGCTGGCACATCAACACATAAATTAAGTTGGAACATAAAAACAACAATTAAGTTGGCACAACAACACTACTCCCCCTTTCAAGGGAGGTCCTTTCGGACTATACCAAGATTATCTCAAAAGTGCTCAAACCTTACACAAGATAGAGGTTTGGTTAACACATCAACAACATGTTCATCCGTGTTAACATATTGGAGCTTTATGGCTCCTCTTTGTACCATGTCATGGATGTAGTGATATCAGATCTCTATTTGTTTTGACTTGTCATGAAATACAAGATTCTCTGTCATTTTTATGCATCTCTGGTTAGCAAGGGGAGGGTTTATTTGAGGTGAAAATGGGTAAAATATCCCACCGTTATTTCCATACCTTGGATTTGGATTGGATTTTCGCAACCTATAGTTTTCACGATAATATTTTGGCACCGTTTCCGGGGAGGATTTTGAATCCTCTTTCGTTCCAAAATGACACTTTGGCAAGATTCCTTCCCAAATCCTTTACCCCTATCTTTCCTGGTGACTATGTTTGAAGGATGTCCCCTTCCACCCTTGATGAGATATTCTTGAATCTTGTCTGGCGACTCCACCATCCTAGAGTCCACCTTCTTTTAAGACTTCCCCCCCAGGGAGATTAAATCCTTCTAAGGTTTATTGAAGAAGGCCTCCTCTTAAATCTCTCATTATAAAAATTGTTTTCCAAGGTACCCTTCCCCTTTGTATAATGGCTCACCCTTGGGAAAAATACTTTTACAAACCCTTAAACATGGGCACCATCCCCATATATCCCAATACCATGCCAAAATAGTCTCACAAATGGTTGCCAAGGTTCTCGAGAAACAATGTGATCACAATCGAAGATCATATCTATGTTATGGGTTGAGACATAGAGAATGCATAAGTGGAACATGAGGATGTAGAAATGAAGCTACTAGTTTCATCATTGACTGAAGATGCTCAAAGATGATTCAGAGGGATTCATGATAATCACATAACATATTATGAATATTTTTCTAAGTTGTTAAAGAACATATGGAAAACAAAGAAAGACAATGGAATGCTTGTAGCTCACTTCAATCAAATAAATAAGAAGGAGAATGAGATATCTGGTTTGGTGTTCGTCAGATACATCAGTGATCCAATGATTTGTCTATACATCATAGCATCAATCAATTCTGACGAAGTGTCGACCAAGATCTTCAACGTTGTTTCCATGGGTGTATTCATGGACTTGAACTCCAACATATCAAATATCTTCAGGATTTCAACTGCATACTTCCCTTGGTTAAGGAAGATCCTCTCTGGACTCTGCCATACCTTAATACCTAAGAAATAATGCATTAGGCCAAGGTCTTTCATCTCAAATTCTGCAGCGAGTTTCTTCTTACATTCAGTGATGAGATTTTATTCTCCAGTTAAGAATAAGTCATCCGCATATAGCAACAATATAACCGACTCATCATTCATAACCTTGAAGTAAAGGTTAGAATATATTTTACTCTTGGTAAATCCCAACCTCGCCAGAAAACTAGCAATCCTTCCATACCAAGCTCTAGGAGTTTTCTTCAATCCGTACAGAGCCTTCTTCAATTTGCAAACATGAGTCTTCCTGTCTTCAACTTCAAATCCTTGAGGTTGTTCTATATACACTTCTTATTCAATGACACCATTTAAGAAAGCTGTATTTATGTCCATCTGTTGTAACTTCCACTTCATCTTAGCTGCAAGGGATATGATGGTTCTGATCGAAGTGTATGTGGCTACATGCGAGAATGTCTCTTCATTGTCAATTCCTTCCTTTTGAGAAAATCCACGAGCAACAAACCTTACTTTATACTTCTCAATACTTCCATCAATAGCATGTTTTATTTTCAAAATCCACTTGGAAGATACCACATCCTTACTCTTTGGTCTGGGAACTATTTCCCATACATCATTCTTTATGATGGATTGGTATTCTTCTGTCATGGAATCTGCCAATTCTTTCTTTTGAATGGCTTCTTCAAAGTAGGTAGGCTCCTTCTCTAAGAGATCACACATCAAATCCATGTAACTGGAGATTGTCTTAGGTCACATTACTTGTCTCATGGCTCCTCTAGGGACACCATACTTCTCTCCATATTGAATAAGTTCCCTTTCCCAAGCTGGCTTTCTCTTGTGGGAGATCGCCATCTAGGGAGGTTCGTGAAATTATACTATGTCATGATCTTCTAGATTTTCCTCATCAGGGGAAGCTATGACTTCCCTCACTGGTTCTACAACTCTGGGAGCTATAGGTTCCTGTTCATGTACTTCTTCAAGTTGGCATCTTCTTGATTTCTTGAGTGTTGCATCTTCATCAAAGGTCACATCCCTTCTTATATCAATATGATGGTGACTTGGTATATAAACTTTGAAGGCCTTGGAGACCTCACAGTATCCAACAAATATTTCCTTCTTTCCTGAAGGGTCTAGCTTGTTTCTCTTATCTTTCAGAATGTGTACAAATACTGAGCAACCAAATATTTTGAGATGGCTTACTTCTGGCTTCTTTCCGTAGAACATCTCTTCAAGGATCTTGAACTCAAGTGTACTATGGGACAATCTATTTTGCACATATACTATTGTTTTTGTTGCTTTTTCCCACAAGCACATTGGAAGATCTTGATCATGGATCATGGTCTTCAGTGCTTCCATTATAGTTATGTTCTTTCTTTTTGCTACACCATTTTGTTGAGGATTGAAGGGAGTGGCAAGCTCCCTCTTGATCCCGACATCTTTGCAAAATCTTACAAACTCTTTTGAGGTGTATTCTCCTCCATTATCTGACCTAAGTATCTTGATCTTTCTTTCAAAAATATTCTCTATCAAGGCTTTGAATTCCTTGAATTTACTGGACACTTCATCTTTTGATTTCAAAAAGTAAACCCAGGTTTTACGAGAATAGTCATCAATAAAAGATACATAGTATACATACCCATTGATGTAGGATGATGGAATTGGTCCACACACATATGAGTGAATGAGTTATAAGATTCCTTCTGCTTTACTGTCTCTTTTAAGAAAAGGGTTCTTGATGTTCTTCCCTTGTTTACATCCATTGCACACACCTTCATGGTCGACCTTGAGTTATGGTAGACCTGTGACTGCCTTGCATACATACAATAATGCCTTGTAGTTGATGTGGGCTATTATTCTATGCCAAAGTTCACATGGATTCTCAATGGCGTGGGTCATGGTTGCTTCTGAGTAACCCTTTAGCTTATACAAGCCACCTTCTTATTTTCCAATAACAATTTCTTCTTTCATGGTTTTTTCTTTGGCCCACATAAGAACTTCTCCATCTATAAAGGAAAATCAAAAGACTTTCTTTTATAAATATGATATTAAGAGTAGGTTCTTTGTCAAACCTGGTACATAGAGTACATCCTTCGTCTTCATTGGATTCCGTGAATTAAGCTTGTAGTTTGATTTTCCTACTCCCTTGATAGGGTATTGATAATCATCTCCAAGTGTAGATTTCTTAGAAAAATTATTTTTTGAGAGGCAAGAGAGAATGTCTCTTTGACTTATCATGTGCTTGGAAGCACCACTATCAATTAGCCAAGTGTCCTCTCCAGGTGATACTGATCCTGAGAGGGCCGAGATTAATACATAGCCTTCAATTCGTTCTTTTATCATATTTGTGGGTGGCTCTTCATATTCAACTGCATGGGCACGATGCCTCTTGTTTTTCCTTTTTTATTCTTCTCGTCTAGTTGGAGAATGTATCACAATATGTCTCATATTGTCACAATGCTAGCATTGGTAAGATGATAAATCTCTTTCTTTTCTTTGTCCTTTCTTCTGGAATCTCCTTGGTTGAGATTATTTATGTATGAATTTGTTTTGGGGTTGACACTCTTTATGAGTTTATTTATGGAAGTAAGACTTCTTTCTTCCTCCTTTAGTGTGAGTATCTAGGGATTTATCTTCATCTCTTGATAGTAAATCTTCTCAGTTAGCTAATCTTGATTCTTCTTGAATACATTCTTCCCAAAAACTGTCAAATTTTAGTTTCTCCTTTCTGGCACAAATATTTTAGATGAATGCATCCCAAGGTATTGTGATACCATTAAGGGATGCCATTATGAGTTAATATTCATCTATAGTATCTCCAATTGCTTCTAGATTTTCTTTGAATTATTATATTCTGGAGAAATATTCCTAGATTGATTCTCCCTTCTACATCCTTGTATTCTTGAGTTGAGTTATTAGATTCATCTTACGATTTATGTTCTTTCCTTGATATAATCTGGTTAGGGAATCAAACATTTCTTTTGGATTATTATTTGAAGACACTTGAGGAATCAAGTGATCTTTGATAGAATCTGCAATGATTCTTTTAGCCCTAATTGTCTCCTTTTGGTGCTTTGATATATCTGCAACATCGGTCGGTTCTGGTACATCTTCTTTAACGAATCTTGCTAGGTCATTCTATGCAATAATGATTCCAATCCTATACTTCCATACACAATTTTTTTCCAACAATCTTAGTGCTTGTAAATATCTTTTACCTGGAGCTAGGAAAATGACCAAAAAATGAAAATGCTCAAAATTGAATTTTGAACTTACCAGGAGGTGCGCTTGGCTAAGGCGAGTAGTCTGGTGTGGTTAGATTTCAGAAAATCCAAATTTTACCCCTTCAAACTTGATCAACTTATTTCTGGACTGGTGCTTTTGGTTTTATGGTACATCTAGTTTTCTAGTACTTTTGGTTTTCTAGTACCTGGTGAAAACTAGGGTTTCACTTTCTG
Organism: Picea sitchensis; assembly: GCA_010110895.2. NCBI lineage: Eukaryota > Viridiplantae > Streptophyta > Pinopsida > Pinales > Pinaceae > Picea > Picea sitchensis. The sequence goes on from SNQJ01S0141439.1 coordinate 20,867, forward strand.
GGGGACCTTGCCACTGAAAAGGTGTGCTAAAGATGCCAAAGTGTTCCTTGAGGTAGGGTGCACTTTTCTAGATGGATTTTGGGTTGCAATTCTTCTTCAATAAAAATCCCTAATTTGCATGTACGACAACATTGACATTTTTATTCATCTTGTGAAATATTCTCTCTTCAACTTAGCTCTGATACCATGTTAAGGTTTAAGCTATTATTATGTTTCTTTTCAATTTATTATATAACCATAGCATATATAGGATCACTGAGAAATACACAATCACAAGAGACACATCATTTATCTTGGGAAACCCTCATGGGGGAGAAAACCCAAAAAAAACTTCCTTAATATAGATAGCCAATACAATGCCAAGAGAATAAACAAAACAATACAGAAAGTCCTCTCCCAAGAATGCACCTCTCTCTCTCTTCCTTCTTCTCAAACTGCAGCTCCAAACTTGCGCTCTGATGAACAAGTGAGTGAATGAACAAATGAGGCAGCGACCTCTCTTATTTATACAATCTGGCAGGTGCTAAACTGAGGTGTTTTTTCACTGGAAGGTGCTAAACTGAGGTGTTTTTTCACTGGCAGGTGCTAAACTGAGGTGTTTTTTCACTGGCAGGGCTGACTTCTCATTCTGGGTGCTTATAACCACTTTAATATATTCTGGGGACTGACTTCTAAATTAGCCTATTACAATTAGGGTTTTACCAATCCACAAAAGGGGATTTGGTCATTTACAATACCCGACATGATCAATCCACAAAAGGGGATTGATCTAATGAATAATACATCAATAATAAATAGAATACTCTTTGCAGTTACAATATTTCAACACAAATAGCTTGGTCACCCATTTTTGTTGCTCCATGGATAAAATTAGTTGTTCCATAAAATACTTGGGGCTCTTATGATTAATTTTAATTCGGATGCATTGCCCCAATAGATAAGGATGCCAGATATCCATGACATGCAAAATGGATAACATTTCCTTTTCATAAATGGATTGGCCCAAATGTCTCTCCGGAATTTGTTTTCTAGTGAAGGCTAAAGGATTTCCATCTTGCATTTTGACAACCCTAATTCCTTTCTCGAAAACATAGCATTCCAGTAAAAAAGTCTTTGTGAAGTTGGGAAGTGACATGACAAGGTTTGTGCACACATATTATTTCAAGGTGTGGAAGGATGGATCAACAACTAGATTCCAAGTGAAATAATTCTTTTTAAGGAGAGCAATGAGAGGGGCCTTAATTTTTCCATAATTCTGAAGAAACTTGGGATAATAGTTTGTTAAACCTAGAAAGCTATTATATAGGATAAGTCAACTGAGAGGGGGGGGTGAATCAGTTGTATAAAATTTCTTTCATTTTATAAGAAGATTACTTATTAATCAATAAATCATGCCTTTAACATTTAACTTGCAGTAATACATTTAACCAATAAATATACAATCACATAAATGAAACAGTGACACAATGATTTTTCATGAGGAACTCCAAAAGGGAAAAACCTCTTCTTCTTATGAATGAAAGGCAAGCTCCAAATCCTCTTTACATTCTTATTTTATATGAGCTACAACCCAGATGAGGCTGCTACCTATGTTTCTTCAACACCTACTGAATGGAAGCTACAACTCCTAGATGTACAAGCACCAACTTGTACAAGAGACTTTTACAGTCTCCCCTTCCTCCTCCCTACCACCTTGGAATCCTTCTTTGTCACTAAGAACCTACAAACCAACTCTTTATATTCTATGGCAAAGGATTCATCATTCAAGTCCTCTTTGTTTATATAATCATATCAAAATCGATTCTTCTCCCCTTGATATCTGCTATATCTTCATCATTTCTTCTCACTGTCCTTGTATGATTTTATTTCGGTTTTATATTCATTTACATAAATGAATTTTACCTTAGAGTTACGGCTGTACCATTAATTCCATACGCACCAACTTTCATCTCACCAAATTTCACTTATTTCTACCCTATACATTCAGAGCGTACACTCGAACCCTCAAGCTTCGAAGATTCAGTTACAATAACTAAATAACTATCTTACAGTGATTATTATTGGCCAAGGCATCTAGAAGAAAAACAACCACACAATCAGTTTAAATATTTAACTAGCACCATTTGAATTTTCAGTATAGAATAGCCTTCGAGCGCTTCGGCAATACATATGAGATAAACCATATGCCCATTGGTCGTGACCACAGGTTAATCGAAATGCATTTCGCATTTCGACAATCTTGTGTCGAAGAGTCTTGACACTTCAAGTTGCGAATCCCGAAATAGAGCTTAGCTTCATGCTAGCTCCTCCCTCTCACATGACCATCGGCGGTAACCACTGCCCACACCAAAAAGGTATTTTGGTGTTTTGCATTTTGGCGTTTCGACATTTCACATTTCGACATTTCGGCTTTTAGCGTTTCGGCATTTCGACGTTCCATGTTTCAGCATTTTAGCCTTTCATATTTCAGCATTTCGGCTTTTAGCGTTTCGACATTTCGACGTTCCATGTTTCGGTGTTTTAGCCTTTCATATTTCAACATTTTAGATTTTTTCATTTCGGCATTTCGCGAGTTGGAATGCTATCACATTTCCTTCCTTTGACTTTTGATTTCCCGATATCCACTTTTCTCTTATCAACGGTCCCACGGCCTTTCGTGATCGAACGATCCTGATTTCATTGGGACTTCGCGTTTCGCGATTTCGCGTATCACGATGTCGAAGGTTGGAGGTCCTCCTTTATTTGATTCCTGATATCCGATTTCTTCTTACATTGGATTGGCGGTCGTTGGATTGGTGGCCGCATGCCTCCATTCTCTCAACTTGCAACCTCTGAATTCCTGAATTCCGAAGGAACTCTCAACGAACCACCGTGCAACTTCAAGTTTGACGTTAATGACAAAACCTGTGCAAACTGACCAACAAACTCCCCCTTTGGCATTGATGGAAAACTTTAAATCTCTTCTCCCCCTTTTGACATATATGGAAAAGGAATCAACCATACTCCCCCTGAGCAAATACAAACCACTTGCAAAGATGTATCATTTCAGTAGCAACTCGCCCTATTAATAATAGTCAATAAAACCTATGTAGTCTGATTTTATAATGAAGCCCGTGCAATCTTTGAAAATGAAATGAAATTACAGAGGGTAAATGCCCAACTGATCCCTGAGACTTTCAAATTGCATTTTAGATAAAGGTTTAGTAAATACATCTGCTATCTGATCCTTTGTGTCAACATATTCCACTTTAATAACTTTAGACATAACCTGATCTCTTAGAAAATGAAATTTAATGGGAATGTGCTTTGTTTTAGAATGCATAACATGATTTTTAGAAATACTAATTGCACTGGTATTATCACAGAAGATAGGTATAGGTTCATTATAATGAATATGTATATCTTCCAGCATCTGTTTCATCCATAGAACCTGAGTGCAACAAGTTGCAACTGCAATGTATTCTGCTTCAGCGGTAGACAGAGACACTGCCGATTGTTTTTTACTTGACCAACTTACAAGACATCCTCCAAGAAAAAATGTTGCTCCACTAGTACTCTTCCTGTCATCAACACAACCTGCCCAATCAGCATCAGTGAACGCAT
>SNQJ01S0141439.1:37191-49330 GCA_010110895.2 Picea sitchensis
TCAGAAAATCCATTTTTTTCCACTTGAAACTTGATCAGCGTATTTCTGGACTGGTGCTTCCGGTTTTCTAGTACTTCTGGTTTTTTGGTACTTTTGGTTTTCTGCTACCTGGTGAAAATTAGGGTTTCACTTTCTGTGAGACCTAGCCACTGAAAAGGTGCACTGAAGATGCTAAAGTGTTCCTTGAGGTAGGGTGCACTTTTCTAGATGGATTTTGGGTTGAAATTCTTCTTCAATAAAAATCCCTAATTTGCATGTACGACAACATTGACGTTTTTCTTCATCTTGTGAAAACTTCTCTCTTCAGCTTAGCTTTGATACCATGTTAAGGTTTAAGATATTATTATGTTTCTTTTAAATTTACTATATAACCATAGCATAGATAGGATCACTAAGAAATACACAATCACAAGAGACACATCATTTATCCTGGGAAAATCTCATGGGGGAGAAAACCCAACAAAAAATTCCTTAATATAGATAGCCAATACAATGCCAAGAGAATAAACCAAACAATATAGAAATTCCTCTCCCAAGAATGGGCCTCTATCTCTCTTCCTTATTCTCAAACTGCATCTCCAAACTTACACTCTGATGAACAAGTGAGTGAATGAACAAATGAGGCACCGACCTCTCTTATTTATACAATCTGGCAGGTGTTGAACTGAGGTGTCTTTTCACTAGCAGGGCCAACTTCTCATTATGGGTGCTTATAACCACTTTAATATATTCTGGGGGCCGACTTCTAAATTAGCCTATTACAATTAGGGTTTTACCAATCCGCAAAAGGGGATTTGGTCATTTACAATACCCGACATGATCAATCCATAAAAGGGGATTCATCTAAAGATTAATATATCAATCATAAATAAAATACTATTTTCAGTTACAATATTTCAACACAAATAGCTTGGTTACCCATTTTTGTTGCTCCATGGATAAAATAAGTTGTTCCATAAAATACTTTGGGCTCTTATGATTAATTTTAATTTGGATGAATTGCCCCAATAGATAAGGATGTCGGATATCCACGACATACAAAATGGATAACATTTCCTTTTCATAAATGGATTGGCCCAAATGTCTCTCAGAAACTTGTTTTCTAGTGAAGGCTAAAGGATTTCCATCTTTCATTTTGACGACCCTAATTCCTTTCTCGAAAACATAACATTCCAATAAAAAAGTCTTTGCGAAGTTGGGAAGTGACATGACAGGTTTTGTGCACACGTATTGTTTCAAGGTGTGGAAGGATGGATCAACAACTAGATTCCAAGTGAAATAATTCTTTTTAAGGAGAGCAATGAGAGGGGCCTTAATTTTTCCATAATTTTTAACAAACTTGGGATAATAGTCTGTTAAACCTAGAAAACCACAAAAGATCTTAAGAGTTTTAGGGAGAGGCTTGTTATCCAAATTTATTAGGGATAACTAAGGAGATGATGTCTCTAGACCCTCAGGTTGCAGACATGGAGTATCGAGAGACATGTGGCTGTGAGAATCCACTTGCGCAGACATAGACCCACCTCACCACCATAGGTCTCAGGTTCATCATGAGGGTATCCACCACATCAACTAGCTTCCGGAAGAAATTGGGTCTTTCCCCATGAGGTACAAGTCAGGTATTATGGTGAGTATCATTTCAATATTTGAGGCATTTGAGTTTGATGCATTCAAAACTTCTTTTGATTATGTAACGTCTTCTTGCAAATTATGCTCTTTTCCTTGTTTCACCTTGGTGGTTGACAATGCTCCCTAGTAAATGGTCAACCTTAGGGATAGGTTTTCTATTGGGAGGTCCCCTTGACAAGACATCATGCCATTCCTGACCATAATTTTCACTTTCCACACTTCATCACCTCATCTCCTCATCTTTTTGTATTTTTGGGTGTACTGACCCAAGAAGGGATTCTCCCTCATTTCATGGGAAGACGGGGTTGAAGGCCTAGAGGCCTGTAGTTGGAAAAAGATAAAATCCAATAATGAACCTTCTATATGATCACCTAGGAATCTCTAGGACAATGAAATGGATCTCATAAGAAACTTATGGGACCCATAAAAAATAATTAAAACAAATGCCAACCAAGGTGGAGCGTGTGTGGGAAATTTGTTTCATACTTAGGTAGAATCCCCACACACTGTCTTCAACTCAGGGAAGCATAATATGACTAGGGTAGATTCAAGGTGGGAATTGTTTTTCATGCTTAGGTAGAAGCCCCACTTTGGCTTCAACTAGGAAAAATCTTAAAATAACAAAAGGAAATAAATAGGCTTGGAAAAAGGTTGCATTCAAAACGAAGGTGCAACACACCCTCTACAAAGGCACGAGACACTACGATCCCTTGTATGTCATGAAACCCATGCCAAAAATTATTTCCCCCATCCATGTCACTTTTTCCACATGACCTAGAGATGGATCCACTTGGGAAACACTCTTAAGCTTCAGGTATGATTCACCCAATAGGTCACTTTGACAACCCTCCCATACCTAAACTTGGAAAATTGCATAGGGTCTTTGAGCACTTGTTTATTTTGATGCGGTGGTTTTTGATGTACAGGATTAGATGGATATTTTATTGACTTGATTTAATTATCATGATGCATTTGAATTGAGATCCTTGGAGGGAGTATTCATTGTCTTTGCAGGACCTAGTTGTTGGACAGTTTTGGAAGAACAAGCCTAGCTTGGGCTTCCTTGGGGATTGAAGCCCACAAGCTGGATACCATGGCCCACACTTCAGAAAATGATGGTATCCTTTGGATACCTAAGATACACCTTGGAGGATCTATTCTATCCAATTTCCATCCCAACTTCCTTCTCTTGAGGCCAAAACGTCACACTTGAGGAGCTTGACGTCACCCTAGGGCTAGGGTTTTGGTGGTGAAGGACACTTGGAACATTTTGATGGGAAAAGGATTGGATTGAAGGAGGAAACCCTAGAGAATGAGAGGGAGGCCCTATAAGGCCCAAATAATTCCATTCTTCACTCCAACAAGTTGCAAAAATGTGTCAAAACATCACCCTTTAGAGGGATGACGTCACATTGGGGTTTCTTATGTGCAATTTTTTTTAAGTTAAATTTGAATTTGATAATGTAAAGGGGAAAAGTAAGGGTTGTTGACCCCTTAATTTGTGGTTACCCTAAAATTAAGTGGACAAACAATTTTAGGAGAATTTTTATAAATAGAGATCAAACTCTTGTCATTTTAACATAGCTATCCCATTGTGAGAAGACTATTGTGGTTGAAGACTATTTTCTTTGAATTGTTATATTCTAGAGAAATATTCCTGGATTGATTCTCCCTTATGCATCCTTGTATTCTTGAGTTGAGTTCTTAGATTCATATTACGATTTATGTTCTTTCCTTCATATAACCTGCTTAGGGCATCAAACATTTCTTTTGGACTCTTATTTGAAGACACTTGAGGAATCAAGTGATCTTTGATAGAATCTGCAATGATTCTTTTAGCCCTAATTGTCTCCTTTTGGTGTTTTGATTTATCTGCAACATCGGTTGGTTCTTTAACGAATCTTTCTAGGTCATTCTCTTCAAGAATTATTCCAATCCTATACTTCCGGGCACAAATTTTTTCCAACAAGCTTAGTGCTTGCAAATATCTTTTACCTGGAACTAGGAAAATGTCCGAAAAATGAAAATGCTCAAAATTGAATTCTGAACTTACCAGGAGGTGTGCTTGGCTGAGGTGAGTAGCATGGTGTGGTTAGATTTCATAAAAAAAAAAATTTACCCCTTGAAACTTGATCAATGTATTTTTGGACTGGTGCTTCTGGTTTTCTGGTACTTCTGGTTTTCTTGTACTTTTGGTTTTCTGGTACCTGGTGAAAACTAGGGTTTCACTTTCTGTGAGACCTAGCCACTGAAACGGTGTGCTGAATATTCCAAAGTGTTCCTTGAGGTAGGGCGCATTTTTCTAGATGTATTTTGGGCTAAAATTCTTCTTCAATAAAAATCCCTAATTTGCATGTACGACAACATTGACGTTTTTCTTCATCTTGTGAAAGATTCTCTCTTCAGCTTCGATCTGATACCATGTTAAGGTTGAATATATTATTAGGTTTCTTTTCAATTTACTATATAACCATAGCATAAATAGGATCACTTAGAAATACACAATCACAAGAGACACATCATTTATCCTGGGAAACCCTCATGGGGGAGAAAACCCAACAAAAACTTCCTTAATATAGATAGTCAATACAATGCCAAGAGAATAAACCAAACAATACAGAAAGTCCTCTCCCAAGAATGCACCTCTCTCTCTCTTCCTTCTTCTCAAACTGCAGCTCCAAACTTGTGATCTGATGAACAAGTGAATGAATGAACAAATGAGGCACCGACCTCTCTTATTTATACAATCTGCCAAGTGCTGAACTGAGGTGTCTTTTCACTGGCAGGGCCAACTTCTCATTCTGGGTGCTTATAACCACTTTAATACATTTTGGGGGCCGACTTCTAAATTAGCCTATTACAATTAGGGTTTTACCAATCCACAAAAGGGGATTTGGTCATTTACAATACCCGACATGATAAATCCACAAAAGGGGATTGATATAATGAATAATACATCAATAATAAATAGAATACGCTTTGCAGTTATAATATTTCAACACAAATAGCTTGGTCACCCATCTTTGTTGCTCCATGGATAAAATTAGTTGTTCCATAAAATACTTGGGGCTCTTATGATTAATTTTAATTTGGATGCATTGCCCCAATAGATAAGGATGCCAGATATCCACAACATGCAAAATGGATAACATTTCCTTTTCATAAATGGATTGGCCCAAATGTCTCTCCGAACTTTGTTTTCTAGTGAAGGCTAAAGGATTTCTATCTTGCATGAGGACGACCCTAATTCCTTTCTCGAAAACATAACATTCCAGTAAAAAATTATGTGTGAAGTCGGGAAGTGACAGGACAGGGTTTGTGCACACATATTCTTTCAAGGTGTGGAAGGATGGATCAACAACTAGATTCCAAGTGAAATCATTCTTTTTAAGGAGAGCAATGAGAGGGGCCTTAATTTTTCCATAATTCTGAACAAACTTGGGATAATAGTCGGTTAAACCTAGAAAACCACAAAATCTCTTAAGAGTTTTAGGGAGAGACTTGTTATCCCCATTTATTAGGGATAACTAAAGAGATGATGTCTAGAGACCCTCAGGTTGTATACATGGAGTACCGAGAGACATATGGCTGAGAGCATCCACTTGCACAGACATAGACCCACCTCACCACCATAGGTCTTAGGTTCATCATGAGGGTATCCACCACATCAGCTAGCTTCCATAAGACATTGGGTCTTTCTCCATGATGTACAAGTCAGGTATTATGGTGAGTATCATTTCAATATTTGAGGCATTTGAGTTTGATGCATTCAAAACTTCTTTTGATTATGTAATGTCTTCTTGCAAATTATGCTCTTTTCCCTGTTTCACCTTGGTGGTTAACAATGATCCCTTGTAAATGGTCAACCTTAGCGATAGGTTTGGTATTGGGAGGTCCCCTTGACAAGACATCATGCCATTCCTGACCATAATTTTCACTTTCCACACTTCATCCCCTCATCTCCTTATATTTTTGTATTTTTGGGTGTACTGACCCAAGAAGGGATTCTCCCTCATTTCATGGGAAGATGGGGTTGAAGTCATAGAGGCCTGTAGTTGGAAAAAGATAAAATCCAATAATGAACCTTCTATATGATCACCCAAAGATCTCTAGGAAAATGAAATGGATCTCATAAGAAACTTATGGGACCCATAAAAAATAATTAAAACAAATGCCAACCAAGTTTGAGCGGTGTGGGCAATGTTTTTCATGCTTAGGTAGAATCCCCACACACTGTCTTCAACTCAGGGAAGCATAATATGACCAGGGTAGAGTCAATGTGGGAATTTTTTTTCATGCTTAGGTAGAAGCCCCACCTTGGCTTCAACCAGGAAAAATCTTAAAAGAACAAAAGGAAATAAATGGGCTTGGAAAAAGGTTGCATTAAGAACAAAGGTGCAACACACCGTCTACAAAGGCACCCATAAATGAGACAATACAATCCTTTATATGTCATGAAACCCATGCCCAAAATTATTCCCCCCATCCATGTCACTGTTTCCACATGACCTAGAGATGGATCCACTTGGGAAACACTCCCAAACTTCAGGTATGATTCACCCAATAGGTCACTTTGTCAACCCTCCCATACCTAAACTTGGAAAATTGCATAAGGTCTTTGAGCACTTGTTTATTTTGATAAGGTGGTTTTTTATGTACATACTTAAAAGGATATTTTATTGACTTGATTTACTTATCATGGTGAATTTGAATTGAGATCCTTGGAGGGAGTATTCATTGTCTTTGCATGACCTAGTTGGTGGACAGTTTTGGAAGAACAAGCCTAGCTTGGGCTTCCTTGGGGATTGAAGCCCACAGGTTGGAAACCATGGCCCACACTTCAGAAAATGATGGTATCCTTTGTATCCCTAAGAGACACCTTGGAGGATCTATTCTATCCCATTTCCATCCCAACGTCCTTCTCTTGAGGCCAAAATGTCACACTTGAGGAGATTGACGTCACCCTAGGGCTAGGGTTTTGGTGGTGAAGGAAACTTGGAACATTTTGATGGGAGAAGGCTTGGATTGAAGGAGGAAACCCTAGAGAAGACTATTGTGGCTGAAATTTGTGCCCCACTTGGGCAATTTGGATATCTTCTCTTGTGAAAATGATTTATGGTGATATCTCTTGGTGAATTGTTGAGATAAGGTAGTGCAAACCTATTGGAGACTTCTTCTATTAATTATGGATGGACATTACTTGGTAAACTAGGGTTTGGTCTTTTCTATTATGGAATTGATAAGGAAATTTCTGCATGTATTGGTTTTTTTTTCTACTAGTTTCATTGATATTACTATCTTAAACCCGATACACCATCCACCAAGGTTCATGTTATTTTCAATTTGATAAGTCAATTTTTCCAAGGTTTCTAGGAGGAGTACAAGGGTGTACACCCTCCTAGATTTACATTAGTTTGATTTGCATTCCCTAAGGAGTAAGAGGGCTTACACCCCTAGGGACGTTGTGGATCTAACTCATACTTTAAATACTCCATTGACCCAAATTTTAAATGCACTAATATGAAGTTTTCATTGGAGAAATAAATTGTTTGCATTGGTAAACCTGATTTAGAGAGATATTGATCTTGTTTAAGTTGGAATCTTTTCTTGATGCTTTGAGGTTTCCAAGGACTCTAGGGAGTCTTGGTTTGATTAGTACTCTTAGAGCTATAAATAAATAAAACATACAACGACTAGGGCTGCAACAAATTACTCTCTTATTGATCATAACTCACATTTCAACCGTCAAAAGTTGCTAATAAATTCCCCCCTATAATCTACTAGCCTCAACACACTTTTTGGGTGGTTTACTTGCTTGTTTTGTAGGTTGAAATTTTTTGTTGTAGAAATAGTTTTCTACAGCCATAAGGCTGATAAAATATCTCTGCAATAATTTTTTGTAGCATCCATAGTTTGTTTCTAAAGTCTTATGCTTTCATACTTAAGTTACACTAGTGATTCATAGCTTATATCTTGCATAATTTACCTAACTTTTAGCATCTCGTTAGAAGATTTAACAATAATTTACTCGTTGATAAATATCTCTCTTGACTGGTGCAAATAGGGAAAACAATATTAACTTTCTTTTCCACTTAACCTTAAGATTGTATACTCGTATTTTCTTATGTCTCGGGCATGTACAATCATCTTCCGTGGGTACTCAAGCACTTGGAAACCATAGACCATCCCTGAGACTCATTATCAAGCCATGTTTCACTTTGAAACTTAACCTGTAGGTGCATCACTTCCATCGCCTCACTTTTCGTCTCATTTCCCCCTAGGGTCACCTGGGACTCCCCCCTTGTGTTGGATTTTTCCTTCACTAAATCAAGGGGAGTGTTTATCTGAGGTGAAAATGGGTAAAATATCCCATCGTTATTTACATACCTTGGATTTGGTCTGGATTTTCCCAACCTATAATTTGCACGATAATATTTTGGCATCATTGTCGTGGAGGATTTTGAATCCTCTTTCGTTCCAAAATGACACTTTGGCAAGATTCCTTCCCAAATCCTTTACCCCTATCTTTCCTGGTGACTCTACTTGAAGGACGTTCCCCTTCCACCCTTGATGAGCTATTCTTGAATCTCGTCTGGCGACTCCACCATCCTAGAATCCACCTTCTTTTAAGACTTCCCCCCCAGGGATATTAAATCCTTATATGGTTTATCGAAGAAGGCCTCCTCTTAAATATCTCGTTATCAAAACCATTTTCCAAGGTACCCTTCCCCTTTGTATAATGGCTCACCCTTGGGAAAAAAAACTTTACAAACCCTTAAACATGGGCACCATCCCCAAATATCCCAGTACCGTGCCAAAATAGTCTCACAAATGGTTGCCAAGGTTCTCGAGAAACAATGTGATCACAATCGAAGATCATATCTATGTTATGGGTCGAGACATAGAGAATGTAGAAGTGGAACATGAGGATGTAGAAATGAAGCTACTAGTTTCATCATTGATTGAAGATGCTCAAAGATGATTCAGAGGGCTTCATGATAATCACATAACATATTATGAATATTTTTCTAAGTTGTTAAAGAACATATGAAAAACAAAGAAAGACAATGGAATGTGTGTAGCTCACTTCAATCAAATAAATAAGAAGGAGAATGAGACAGTGAGTGAATTTTCCAACATGTTTGATAGATTTTACAACCAAATCCCAATGGATCTACGTCCTCCAGATGCATCTGTTGGTCTCCTTTATATGAATGCATTCAATGGGAAATTTCATTTCATATTGAAGGATGAGAATCCTACAACCCTAGCACAAGCCAAAGAGTATAACACATAAATTGAAGAGAACCTTCTTGACTCAAAGGTTGATCCCTTTTAGTATCTTGGCACCAAGAAAGAAGCAAAGACCAAATATTCCAGTAGAAATACATCGGATCCAATTGCTCTGTTGACTCAGAAGATAGACTAGATGAGTACTCAGTTTTTCCAAGCTCAAAATCAGATCATGGGTTGTTTGACCACTGTGGAAAGAAATCAATTTTCCTCTAGACCTCAGTTTACTAGACACCAAAGAGATGCCACAGGTTGGAAACCAATGCCTCAACAAGGCTCCTGACACATTGAACCTAGTTGGCATGGTAAACACCAAAGAGACACCATAGTGTTCTCCTTTCCAAGAACCTCATCGGAATGATGTGTGTCCCTGATGTGATGAAGACTCCTCTAATGGTATAAATTTCATGGACATGATTTGTAACTTACGAGAAGAATATATCACTCAAGAATAGATTGATGAAGTTACAAAAAGAGGAGCTAGAGAAGGATGAATCAGAGTGTTGAATCAGTTAACAGATCATCAAATAAAGGAATTGAGAAAAAAGGAAGTTTTGATGTATTCAAGAAGAAATAGGGATTTAGTTCCTCCACAACAACCTTCCACTCCGCTTTAGCCAGAAGTGGAAATTCATATTCCATCTATAGAGAGGGTGGTCCCACCACTTCCACCTCTATTCCATGAGTTTCTTCTGAAACCAACTTCGATAGAAGATGAGATTCAGTTAAATATAGATTTGTCGGCTATGTTTGGGAATTTGAACATGAAGATCCCTATGACATAGATGTGAAAGATCCCATCTATGAGGAAATAAGTCTTGAAGTTATTGAAAGTACCAACCGAAAAGGATGACCCTCCAATAATCCTAAATAAAATTTATCTTTTTCCGGCATAAGGATAATAACCCTCCTTTTTAACTCTCTTTGAGGATGAATGGTCTTCATTTGAACAATTGTATGATGGACTCTGGAGCCTCAACCAATGTGATGTCCTTGAAAGTAATGGAACAACTCAGTTTTAAGACAACCCAACCTTATGAAAATGCTTTTTGTATTGATTCCAAGAAGTTCAAAGTTTACGATCTTTGTGAAGATGTTGAAGTTTACTTGATTAACTTCCCCTCATATCAGCCTCATTATGAACATAATCTTCATTGATGTTTGAGATGCTTGGGGTATGATTCTATCAAGAAGCTGGTATGTTTCTCTTGGAGGTTTTATTAGTATGGATCTCACCCATGCACATATTCCCATGGGGGATGGCACCTTTGAGATTTTATATAGTCGAGAGTAGGCTGATAAGCATGTGATGGACCCCAACAATCATGATTACATGAGTGAGTGAAACTTTGATGTACCTTGTCATATTTTTTAGTATGATCCTTGGTACCTAAATTTTTGACAAGAGGATTGCATAGATACACTACTCCCAACGAAAAATGAGTACAAGGAGAAGTGTGTGAAGTTCCAAGGGAAAGAGCCAAGGTCCATCCAGATATTGAAGAAAAAAGATAAAGAGAACAAAGAATGTGAGAAATAATTGAATATGTAGTTAATACATAACCTTCTTCCTATCCTTACATCGAGGATATACCCTACATCAACTAAAATGAAGGAATTCTTGCATTCATGTGGGAAAAGAGGAAGGGGAAGCCTAAATACGATCAGAAGGATAATAGTTCTTGGCTTGGCCCTTACATTGTAAAGAAGAAGTATGAGAAAGAGAAGTACTATTTGACAGCCTTGGATGGGAGAAAGATACCATTACCAATAGATGGGTCTCTTCTCTGACCCTACATTCAAGGAACTTGACTTCTTCAGGCCCTAAGCCCCATGTAAGTAGGTAGGTCATATTTATTTCCTTGCATTTGCATCTTGATTTCTCATGGTAGTTTAGTTGCATCTCATTTTTCATTTTGTTCTACTTGCATTTTTCATTCATCATATTACATGTGTTATCACTGAAATTTCGTCTGCACATGGCGACAAGAACTCCACATCATCAAAACAACAATGAAGTCATTCATGGCACTGAATTAACTTCACAGCATTCCAGAAGGGTCAAAAACTATACCAAGTAACCAAAAATTGAAGGGCGCTATACAACAGCTTGATGCGCGCATATGCGCGGGACAAAAACGTGTTATCAGCGCATGCGCGCTCCGACGCGCGCGCCTGTCAACACAAAAACCCGCGCATTTGCTAATACGGTGCATTAATTGCATAAGTCGGCCTCCCAACCACCTATGGACCGGCCCCCAAGATGATTTGACCCTCGAATCAGGGTCGGCTCTGCAAATTCGGTGAATTAATGACCTAAGTGAACCCTAAATAGGTCCGTGTTCACACCGAAAGTTGGTTACGTGACCACCTGGAAAAATGCTATAAATAGCTGTGAGGACTCATTGTTTCAGGAGAGAATTCAAAGCATTGTTACGCTGCCCAGATGATTCAGAGCCTAGCCTTTGACAATCAATTCATCAGTAGTGTAACTCAGAGTTCTTTAATCACTCAGTTCAGTTCTATTCATTTTGTAAGGAAAGCATCGTGTTGAGGGCCCCGAAGGACCTTCCGCTGGAGGGAGAGGGAACCCCTATCTCTGTCTTTAGCGTGTGCTCTGGTTTCGCTAATAGATCAAGCCTGGAACCATTGACGACTCCCTTGTCTTATGTTTGATGTTTTTTGTTTATTTTCGAATTGTTATTTGCTTTCAGCTGTTAGTTAGATTGTATATAGTTTTGTTTTCTGTTAACCCCTTTTGCTCCACAACATCCTGTTCTGCCTTTCCAAGCCCAACAGGGCATGCCAGTGCTCCCATTTTTTCTCACCCGACGACGATTCGAGCACGAACAGACTGGCGACTCCACTGGGGAGTTTAGGTATCAAATCCTCCCTTGATTGGGTTTAATTCGCTTTCCTTTCTGTTTTATTAACTTGCAGGGACTCAAACCGGCCTCCGCCGACCTGCGAGACAGTCGATTCACAGGAGAATCGAGAGAAATTTATCTGGAATTTCTTTTTTCAGTCACGAGCACAGGTGCACGGGTATTCCACCCCACAGGCGCGCGCATGTGCTCTAGTTCTTACTACAACACGCGCGCACGCGCAAACACGCGCCTCTGTCTGTACTTACAGCCGCGCATTGGACCTAAATTTTTCATTGTAAGGTTTTGATGTGGGGAAAGTCAGTTTCCTTCTCAAGAATGATGTCATGCAT
>SNQJ01S0141440.1:0-12466 GCA_010110895.2 Picea sitchensis
ATCAAAGTCATGGTTTGCATCCCCATTTTTGTGACAGGATCTTAGGATGGCTTGAATATTCATATATGAAAAAATTTCATAATAAAGACAAAGTTGTGCTTGATTTCTTTTTACATAAGAATCTTGGAAGTAGGCGTGACATGTTTCTTGTAGATCCTCCATGTGAAGAAATTAATGAACACTTAGAGAATTGTCAAGAGGATGGGGCATTTCAACCTTGGCTAATAGATATTTCATTTCCTCGTAATCTTGAAAAGTTTTTCAAAACTACTTACACTCACCCATGCCATTATGACCCTTATCACGACAAGATTGCACAGTGGTTGGAGGATTTGTACAACAAGAATATCCGAGGAAATGGTAAGATCATGCTTACTTTGTTTTTATATGTTGATTATGAAGGTAAGCGTGATATGTTTCTGTCATTTGTTGATATATTACCATTCTTTTTAATGATGCTCGATCTTGTTTTCATTGCAGGATTAGAGTTACTCCGATGGCTACATTGGAAGCATGACTTCACATAGTATCCTGATGTGTTTAATAGTTAGGGTAGGTTATGAATAGGTTTTCTTGTAGTTCTATTTCTCACTGTTTCTCTTTGTAATAATGCAGTCATGAACGCAAGTGGGTGCACCACGAGAACCATAATACAGCTATTGTCAGGGAAGTCCCCTTGATCTCTTTCTCTTTTCTCTTAGTTGAACATTTATTTTCAAAAGCACAATATTGTCATGAAAATCCTAAATAGAAAGTAAAGAGATAAATAAATCTAAATCAACCCTGACCCAAGGTACCATGAGTAGGATTGCTTTCCCATCATCTAGGATTTTCCTACTTTCTTTCAGTTTCCCAAGGGATTGTCGCATGAGGTTTTCAGATGCACCTTTTGTGTATATTTGTTTTTTTGTTTTTGTTGTTTGGATTTCTTTGCTTTTCAATTTTTTCTTCGCTGGTGTGTTTTGATTTCTCCCTTATGCTTACTAGTTTTTGCTGTTGAAATACACATACCTGAATTTTTGAACTATTCAGACAAGGAAAATAGAAAATTCCTTCGCTGAAATAACTTCTGAGAAATTTGTACAAACATCAATGGTATATTGCTGACATTGATATCTATGTTGGAAAATTTTGTTGTTTGAAAGAAGTTGACTGATTATGATCTCTGAGTAAAACTTGTCATGATCATCTATTATCTTTTTACGCTGTCCCTTTTCCGTAAAGGAATGACTCAGAAGATGTCTCCCTGTCTTAGGAAGTTGTTTTTGTAAATAAAACATCTCTGGATCTAAATAAAGGACAGTGCTTAAAAAATTCTGATGAGGTCTAAAAAATATGTTAAAATATCAAGACTTTCAGCGTCACCCCGCTTAGCTATATATCTACAAAAGAAAAACAAAATAAAATTATTAATAAGAGCTGTGGGAACTGCTTATAAACCCGTCGGGATACTGAACAGGTCTGTTGGCAGCGAGTAAATGCAAGCATGGCGCCAAGACAACTTCGTCGGGGTACTGAACAGGCCCGCTGGCAGCAAAGCAATGTCGGGTACATGAAAATCTGCAAAAAATATAAGAAACCTCTTTAATGTCCTTTATTCTAATCTAGAACTTCTTGACAGGATACAGATGTTAGAGTGGGTTAAATGTCAACCCTGTCGAGGCTATGGACGCCTGCTAGCAGCAGTGGCTATGCCAATAGTATTGAAGATTTTATCTTTAATATCGTGACTTGCTGGTCTTAAGATTGTTATTAGTTTTCATCTTTCAAAACACTTCTGGAAAAGATGGTTAATGATGATGTTTATATGATTTTCTGGTTGTTATTTTTGAGTTAGAATTATCTTTGTTGTCCTAATCTGAATTTGTTTCTTTTGATAGAGATAACTGCTTCTACCAGTGTGTCTCCATTGTTGGTAGCCAATTCACATTTTTCCAATTGTCTTATAAGCTGCCTACACCTATGTTTTGCAAACATCAATTTTTCATCGCAGTTTTCACATAGATGACTTTTCCATTCTTTGCAACATTTGCACATTTACCTTTGCTTTGTTTTCACGACTGTAAGCGTGAAAACTTAATCTTTCGAAGTCACATTGGAATCACTATCTGAATTTTCATTATCTTTTTGTCGATATGCCTGTTGCGCTTACCTTTTATTTATCATTATGTAGCTGGCAAAACTTTCAAACTATACTCATTGGGCATTCTTATATTGATTATGTGACTTGGTTTCATTGAGTTTGCAATACATTAATATTTGGATTGACATTTTTTGATCTGCTTGACCTTTTGGTTTCATGAGATACTTGGGTGTTATGATTAAATCTTTCATATATATCTTTTTAATATAATGCCTATGTGTGCGTTTTTATAACCATTGGTTTGATTGATTATATCAATACCTATTGGCGCATGGTTAATATTTGATTTTGGTTTCAATTGGAATGAATTATCGTTTAAAACTTTGGCACAATATTGATTGCACGTTGGATTATACACTCACCATTGTTTTCATTGATTGGCCAATTGATATGAATTAATGGTTGAACTATGTTATAATGGGTAGAATAGCTATGTAAACTGGCGTTTGTACTTGGATAATCAATACTTTGCATGGCAGACTCTACCACCCTCGCACACTTTGCATTAATGCCTATCTCCTTACAGGGTTACCTCTGTTGATTATTGGGAAAATCTCTGAGCCTAATCTGTTCAAACCCTTGTCCCTTAGCCCACCTCACTGTGTGTTATCTCCTGGCTCCCGAAGGGCGAATTGAACCCCCATGGTATTCACAGTCGGTTTTGGTTTCATTTTGCCAAAGAATACTACCCCCGTAATTGCCCCAGAGTCACGTTTTTGCATGAGCGATTCTGGGCAAACGGATTTGAATTAGCTCAAACCGTTGAAAACCCAGAACCGTTTTTAGCCCCTTTACTTTCTCCACGAGCGGTTTCTTCAGAAAGTGAGCTACTATAGAGATCTATCTCTCGTTTTACAGGTCAATATTTTTTAGTGGCTGGAACATGTGTTTTGGGTCTATGAGCATTTGCCAAAATCCTTATCACTTCTCCATACCTGTGCTTCATACCCATTCTACCTATCCAGCCTTGTGCTTCAACTTCTTGTTGAAACCCTTGATCAATCCACAAATTCATCAAGTAGTCTATCAAAAGAAGCATTTTCTTTCTACCCAGGTATGTATCTCAACATCATTTCTAGTTTTGTGAGTCACCAGGATTGATATAATGGTTGAAATTTGATAGCTCCGTCTCTCATTCAAAATGGCTCAGTCATTCAGTGATCATCTTGTATATGGTTTCGTTTTGATAAAAATAGAAAGAATTTCGATTTGATTTGTTCATAGATTTTCATTGGACTGTAATCGTTATTCGTTTGGATTTGGTTTGGTTATCTGCTTGATGGAGTTAACGAAATTGTTGGATCGTGTTCAATTCGATTCGTCTTGTATCTACTCAGCACAACAAGTTTTATGCTCGATTTAGAACACGATTTTGCTCAGATTCGATTTTGTTATCATTGATATGCTATGATTGGTAAATGTGTTCGGGAGGATATTTGTTACGAGTTCTGTTGTTACGATTTTTAATATGCTGTGTCCTATGATTTTTTAAAATTGGGTATACAACTCTGTTCGATTTTAATGTGGAAAGAATGACTCTATCTGTGCAAAAAAATATTCATGCCCGAATCGTGGAATTGATTCAATTCATGACAACTATGCTAAACTCAGTCGATTAATTCTCTTGTTTGGATTGTTGTTTGGTTTGGTTTTAAATGTGTAAAAATGAATTGGTCAAACCCAGTTGTAATTCGTTGGGCTGGAACGATTTTGGTAAAGGAAAATCCATCTTGTTTGCTAACTGTGCAATGACAAACGATCTCATAACAAATGGATTTGATTTGTTGAGAAAACATAACGATTGCATGCGATTTGTTTTGATTGCATTAGTTTCAAATTGGATTTCAAATGATTCTACCGTTGTTGGGTTTTGATTCTATTCACCTGATTTACGATAGCAATCAAAACAGAGTTTGCCTATCTCTGTAATCATTCAATTGATTTGAATCCTATTGATTTCATGATTCGTTTTCAATTAAATGGAATTCTTTAAAAGATTTTCAATTAACTTAGATTCTGATTCTGTAGCTAAGTCTATAGAATTAAATTTTTATTGTTTTATTAATAAAATATCTCTCTAACTTGTTATTTCTGGTCCATTGCAGATCAATTCGAAATTGTATTGGATATGATGAGAAATTGGAGGATATTTGAAATATTTTGATTTCATTTTAGTTTCCTAGTTTAGTTGATTTTGGGAATATCTTCCCAGATTATGTAAACAGTTTGATATTATCCACAAGGAGGTTTTTACCTTGTGAAAAAACTTAAAAATACCTATTATTTTTGTGTAATAAGGATCCTTATTCGTGGGAGAACAAGGATAAGGAATTTTAATGCAGACTGAGGTAGAATTTGGTGTTTTGTTACAACTTTAGCTTCTCATGATATCAATATTTTGTTTCATGTTATGTATATCGATTTGTATTTGGTTAACGACTACTTTAGATATCTTAATCTTTTGCAAATGATATAATTTTATCACTATAATCCATATCTGATTTCTTCCAAGTGTATAAAAACATAGAAATTGCTTGATTCAATCTGTGAATGACAGATTTCTCTTCTTCATAAGTTGAATTATTAAATATAAGTTTTTTCATAACAGGTTTCCCTTATTGCAGAGATTTATAAATCATATAATTGTTATGATTTTTTATGTCTTGTTTGTCCTATAAACAACTCAAAGAGCAGTGCAGCTTATTGTTTACGAGAAGCCTTTGGATTATCTGGTGCGAGTTTCCTCCCTCTGACTAGCTTCGAAGTCATCATACACAGGACAAATTTGGAGCATTTCCAGGTCAGTTTGTCATTTGTTTGTTTAGTATATTAGTTTAGATAGCAGTTTAGTTAGATATATGTAGAGTTAGTATATTAGATCGTTTAATTTTAGTTAGTTTTATTTCTTGTTTATAAATTATAAAATCAAAACAAAAAATACCTTTCTCTGTCTTAGGGAAGAAAGCAAATGAGTTTTATAGGTTTTGTTCAAATCTGCAAGTTGTAGATATTGTATATTTGTGAATAAGTTATAATTCAATTGGTAATTAGATAGTTAATTAGGAGAGTTAGTATAGTAGTAATTAGTAGTTTATATATATATAGATAGTAGATTAGTTAGTTTGTTTAGTAGTTAGTTTTAATTAGATTAGTATATTAGTTTCTTTATTGTTAGTTAGTATTAGTTTGTTTTATTGTTAGTTAGTTAGTTTCTTGTATTTCGTGTTATTTAGTTTGTTTTATTTAGTTTTAGTTTAGTTTATTTGTTTTAGTTAGATTAGTTAGTTTAGATTAGTTTTCTCTTTGGTTTTCTTAGAACCTTAGAATAGCCAACAGAGCCGCTAAACCCGTCAGGGTGGTTTATTCCAAACGACTTGGGTTATTTAGACAACCCTGGACCGGTTCCACTCTCTCAATTGATGGACGGTCAATTTCGCCCATCAACAGGTTTGCACCTGACTGCTAAAGGGAAAATCTAGGCCACCTATCAGTTTAGAATAATTTCTTCTTTTAGCTTTTTTTTGGTTGGTCAGAGGGTTATTCTATCAAGACAAAGGAAAGGTTGGGTTGGCAGAACGATATGGATGAGGGTCCTCCTTAGCTGATGGCACACTAATGACAGAATAGTGAAATAATAGAAAACAAATGGAAACAACAAACTACTCAACGAATAATATGCTGCAAGAAGTTCAATACTTAAAGTATCATTTCAAGACATCAAACATGTATCAAAACACAATAGCTCCCACAGTTTGCAGAAAACAAATTTTCATCAAAGCATTAGTTGTTTGACCGGTTGCATATCAGTAAAAATAAGTCATACAATAGCTAAAAGGAAATGAAATATACGTTGCACAAATAAAAAACTTTATTCAAGATAAGAATGAAAACACATGAAGAGTTGAACGAAACACTATCATCAAGAGTATGTTCACCAGGTAGAGAGATTTAATCCATGCATATAATGGGTCCACCCAATCTGTTGTATTGCTATCCTTTCCTCAAAAAATATGACCTTTAAAATATCCAAAAACTAACTATTTAAAAGAGTTGCGGAGGCTCTCATCCTTAGGGGACTGAGACCTCAATTTAGGGAACTGTTCGTAAATCAAATAATTACCTTCACTAAGACACTGGACTTAATCAACAAGAGTGGTTCTTATCACACACAAAAAACCACTGTTGCATCTAATCTAGGAAAATGATGGACTTAATCAAATAAAACTACTACTGTCTCTGTGACAGAACTGATGCATGTGCTGGAGGAACT
Organism: Picea sitchensis; assembly: GCA_010110895.2. NCBI lineage: Eukaryota > Viridiplantae > Streptophyta > Pinopsida > Pinales > Pinaceae > Picea > Picea sitchensis. The sequence continues at coordinate 6,414 of SNQJ01S0141440.1, forward strand.
GAGTGGCTGAAAATAGGCCTCAGAGTGACTGAGCATAGCTCTATGTTGAATGATGGTATGTCTGCAAACTATTGGAGGCCATTGGAGATAACCAGTTGCATGAGAAGAGCTTGTTGAAGTGTTTCTGGAACTAATTTGCGTCGACCTGTGACTGAGACTTAGCTCTTTGTTTATTCCTGAGCTTTCGGAAGCCAATCACACTCTGTTTGACCCCATCAACTGCCATTTGTACCTATGAAATAGATTTGCTGGAATGGTTGTCATCCCATCGAACATGAGGGGAGATGTGGAGGTGAGAATCCAATAGGGAGACAAGATGACTGTATGTGAGGGTAGATGATGTGTGAAGACAGATGTCAAAGTGAGAGGAGGTGTGGATACGATGGAGGTATCGAGAGTATGGAGTTGGCAACATGTAGTGAATAATAGGTGGTGAAAGGTGAGAGGGGGTGGTATTGAAAAAAAACATGGGGGGAACTCGAAGGGGGGGTAGGCAGTAAGAGGATTAGAGAGGGGGGGGTCCGAGTTCTTGAGGAGCTGCCACAGTGGGTAGGGCCCGCGGTGGGAAAACTACTTACTCAGACCCCTCCCACCATTAAAGGTAGAATGTTCGGGGAGGTATGAGTTGTGATAAGGACAGTTGATCTGGAGAGGTGGGCCACCTCTAATGGAGATCAACATTAGGGTTAGTGGAGGACATGTGTCAGGTGGTGAGAGGAGCGAGAGTAGTGAGTGGGATGAGTGGAGGTGACATGGAGGTGTCATGGTGATCTGATGTTATTCAATCATGTAATTATTGTTGGACAACTGAGAGGGGAGGTGAATCAGTTGTTATTGTGCTTAAACGATTATGCCCATTTTAAACTCTTTTCATAACACTCAATGATGATCACAATGATGCAGGAAAGTAAGAAATAGAATATTAAACATCAATCACACATATGAAATATATAGAGACGGATATTTCTTGAGGAAACCCATAAAGGGAAAAACCTCTTCTTCTTTATATGATAAGTAATCTTTATTTTCTTTACATTATCAATATTATGAGCTCCAACTCCTCTTGAGGCTACAACCTCTGCTTTACAAGAAGCAACTTGATGAGAGCACCAACTCTCTCATTTCTCTAGCACCCACTAAAAGGAAGCACCAACTCCCTGAATTTTCCAACACCAATTGAATGGAAGCACCAACTTCCAGTCACACAAGCTCCAGCCTGTATAACAAAGAACAATAGTTCTCCCTTGCACCACCCTACCACCTGGATTTTCTAGCTGCAACCAAATGGAAGCTACAACTCCCTATTTTTAGGAACCCACTTGAAACTTTGAGGACACCAGTCCTTCCTAGCACCTCCCTACCACCCTGATTATAAAAACTTCGTTAATTGAGACTTATTATAGTGATACAGTGTTTATCAATAGCTTACCAGTCTCATCACTGTTCAACTACACTGTTATGCTCTGCCTACATCAGTGTCTTCCTGCTCAGATTCTTGTTTGAGCTTTCTATTCTTCTGCTCTGTCTCAGCATGCACACCTTGAATTCCTCTTCCTCTCTTAGATATCCATCTATGTTCTATGCATTACGCCTCTTTTGTGCACTTCAGCTATTGCCCACAACATGATTTTTCCCGTGTGAAAGTACTCTCAATAGAAGCAACCTCCTCTTCTAGGTTATGCGTATATTTATAATGCCCAATCCTCTGCTAGATAATACACCTAACTCTTCATCCCCTCTGGCGATTAAAATTAGTCTGTTCCTCATCCATGGTTGTTATGCTGAGACTCTTTGGCTTCTCTAGTAGCTATAGTCTTTGACTCTTTTCCATCTATCAATTGTCTCTATTCTGAGTCTTCATTCCACTAACAGATACCTCGAGAATCTTGAGCTCCTCTGGCGATCACCGTGAGATTCTTCGAATTCTATGGTAGATGCAATCAGTCATTTTCTATAGTTACAGTTAGTCCATATCTAACAGTTAATGACAGAACCTTTGCACGCTCATACCTGTGGCACCTTTTCCCATCCTAATAAAACTTCACATTGGGTGTTAGCTTTTCTAGATAAGCTCATTCCTTTCATATGACCATCGGCGGTGACCCTACACCTAACCAATAGTCGTTTCACAATTTTTCATTTCGGGTGATTGAATGTGAGTCACCTCGATTTCCCAACTTGTGAAACTCTGAGGTGGAGCCTAGAAATGCTAGATCCTTCCCTTTTCTTCCATTGATGTGACCATTGGCTGTGATCACAACCCTATTCAAAAAGGTATTTCACGATTTCGATGATCTTCATTGTAAATTCTAACGATGTCCTATCTCCTCCCTTAACTTTCATCAATGTAACCACCAGCTGTGACCTGGGGCCAAGCAAGAGGGGTGATTCATGATTTCTCATATCGCAAACTCCTACTATGAGTTTCCTCGAAACTCACAACTCACAAAAATCTGAAATGCTTCATATCAGATCAATGGTTGAGATTTCTCCCTCTGATCGATGACTGTGATCAAATCATGACTTCGCGTGTCGAGATTTTGAACGTGAGACAACCCTAACTCTTCCAACTCCTGATATCTAAAATACTCTAGATCAATGACACATAGCCCTTTGTGATCCAATAGTCCAGATATTATCAAGACTTCGTGTTTCATGAGGTTGGAGGACTTCTCACCTCCGTTCTCTCGACTCCTAATTTTTTGAAACTCTCTCTAGATCAATGACCCTCAACATTCCTCGATCCAACAGTCTAGATCAATTCATGAAATTGGACATCGCGAGTTCCTATAACTCTTACCTTTGAATTTTATGGTTCGCGAGTCAGCGAAATGATGATATCTCGCCACATGTCCTCTGGATCCAACGATTCATATCTCATTGTAATTTTGGATTTCACGGAGTAAGAGGATGGCTCTTGGCCTTATCTTCTTTGTAGTTATACTAGATCCCATGGTTACTAGTCCTTCGTGCACTAATCCTATGACTGAGGTCTAAAATCCTCCTCTGCGCGCTCCTCCTGTCTTGGATTACGCATCCTCCCAACTTTGAAGAATTTCTAACTGTCAAAGGTCTCAACCTTTGATCCTTCTGCAATTCCTGATGACTTGGGATCTCATCTGCGCATCTCAGAATGCTTTCTCTCTTGAGATTTGATCTCTACATATTGTTTGCATCTTCACTTGAGCTTACACTGTTCCTATTTTTCCATCGATCCACACTCTAATCTTGCCATCAATGACAAACACACTCTGCTTGTAAACATGCCAACAATCTCCCCCTTTGGCATTGATGTCAACTCTAAAGTACTACACCGTTCTACTTAGATCTCCAACTATAGCATCCAGAACACACCTTTTTCAACCCCTTTGACATCAATGTCAAAGAAAAACATGCTCCCCCTGAGCTGTTGTAGTACTTGTCGGAGGTATCATATATTTAACCAATTACATACTCCCCCTAACAGGATGGACTAAGTTAACTTGATAATAGGTTCACGCCCAACTTCTGGCATAGATACTCAAATTGAGATTGTGCAAGCAATTTAGTGAAGATATCAACAATCTAATCTTTGGATGGAATATAATACACATAAACCATAGAGTTGGTTACCTATTCCCTCAAGAAGTGATACTTGATGGGTATATGCCTGGTATTGGAGTGAAAGACAGGATTATTGGACACACTAATTACACTGGTATTATCACAATGGATTGGGATCGGTGCAATATATTTGACCTCCAAGTCTACAAGTATCTGAATCATCCACAAAACTTGGGTATAGCATGTGGCAGCTGCAATGTATTCAGCTTCTATAGTTGATAAGGAAATGGAACCTTGCTTTTTTCTCAACCATGATACAAGAGAATCTCCTAAGAAGAATGCACCTCCAATCGTGCTTTTCCTTTAATCCACACAGTTAGCCCAATTAGCATTGGAATAGACTAATAGTTGAAAATATTGATTCCTAGGATACCATAGGCCATAGTCCATTTTTCCTTTCACGTATCTGAATATCCTTTTGACAGCTAAAAAATGACTCTGTTTAGGTGTAGCCTGATTCCTTCCTATGATTCCAACAACATGTATTATTTCTGGATGAGATGTTGTTATGTACAACAGGATGCCTATCATAGACCTATATGAACTATGAACAACATCAGGTGAGTCATCATCCTTGATCAACTTACATCGAGTGACCATAGATGTGCTCATAGGTTTAGAATCTTCCATTTGAAACCTTTTCAACATTTCCCTTAGATATTTTTCTTGAGAAAGAAATATTCCTTCAAACCTCCGAGTAATTTGCAGACCCCAAAAAAATGATAGTTCCCCTATCATAGAAATTTCAAACTCAGACTGCATGGTCGAAGTAAACCATTGTACCAGTGAAGCATCATTACTACCAAAGATGATGTCATCTACATAGACCAAGACAATGAGCAAATCATTACCCTCTGTTTTGATATATAGATTCCTGTCAATTGTTCCTGTCTTGAACCCTTTGTCTTGTAGATACATATCCAATCTATGATACCAGGCATGAGGAGCTTGTTTTAACCCATATAAGTCTTTCTTCAGCTTGCAGACAAAGTCAAGGTTATCTGAAAGTTGGAAACCCTTTGGTTGTTCCATATAGACTTCTTCCTTTAGATCTCCATTTAGAAAATCTGACTTGACATCCATTTGATAGATTTTAAACTGTTTATGACAAGCATAGGCAAGAAACATTCTAATTGCTTCCAATCTTGCTATGGGCGCAAATTTTTCATCAAAGTCTAGTCCTTCTATTTGAGCATATCCTTTACAGACCAATCCAGCCTTATTTCTTACAATGTTTCCTTTCTCATCCATCTTATTTTTGTAGACCCGCTTTGATCCTATTAAATTTTTATCTGCTGGCATAGGAATGAGTTCCCAAGTGTCATTCTTTTCAATCTGGTCTAGTTCCTCATTCATTGATCTTAACCAATTTTCATCTTTACTGGCCTCATTAAAGTTCTTGGGTTCCACCATGGATACGAATGCTAAGCCCTAATATTGGCTCATTACCCCTTAATTGGGGCATATTAGATTAGTAATATTATTTTATTTATGTTGGATTTAGGCCATTAGTTGTAATTTAGATTAGTAATTTTATTTTACTTATTTCGGCTTTAGGCCATTATTTGTAATTATACCTCCTAGTCTCCTATATATACCAAGGATACATTTTCATTTTGAATCATCTTGTACTTGAACATTTAAGTGGGGTAAAAGGAGGTTTCCCCCTCAAAGAGGCTTATTATCTGAAATTATCTTTGTTTCAAGGTGTTGAGTACTTTTCCTAAGGTTTTTTCATGCTATATTGATGTTTGGTTCTTAACATATGGTATCAGAGCTCAAGGTCTTGGGGTTTCGCTGCTACATCTGAGACATCGTAGAATTTTTTCTATAACTTTTTTTCTACAAAGTTTCAGAAGGAACCTCTTGGAGGTTATTTAGTATATATATCAAGGTACGTTGGGTTCAAAATTCAGCTCTTGAGGCCTTATACTTTTGGAGATACAGCCTGTACAAGATAGGGTTCTGGAATCATCCTGAAATTAGTCATTGCGGAATTTTCACTATAAAAAATTTTCTATAACTTTTCAGACCCTGAAATCCAGATATCATTTACAGAAATTAGTAAGGTATCTATGGTAAAAATTTCAGCTTCTGGGTCATCTTAAATTTGTATATACACCTTGTGTAAGATAGGGTATCTGACTAGTCCTATTGACTAGTCTCACGAAGGTGTTCTAGGTAAAACAAGCATAACTTCTTGCTAGAATATCCAAATTGAGTGGGACTGGTTGCATTGGATCGTGGACAGCCTGTAGTATTTTGGGTGTGAGTTTTAGAATTTGATATCAATTATTTTGTGCGGGTCATTCTATACAAGTGAGATCTCCTGGAAAGGCCAAAAATCGACAAGTTGTGAGGAAGTTACCGTAAATTCCACTTGGCACATCCAATTTTGATCAGACCTGTGGAATTGCAGAGAAGAAATATCAGAGAACTACCTAAAAGAA